>QEIL01000185.1:0-44454 GCA_003116535.1 Paecilomyces niveus | reverse complement strand
ATAAGTGTCCTTATATATTTAGTTTTTTTTATTATTTTATTTATTTTTTATAGTTTTTTAAATAATATATTTAATTATATTTATTTTTATTATATATTAATTATATAATTTTATATTAACTTTACTTTAATATTATACTATAAAGTTTTATTTTATTAAGGTATTATAATTATATTTTTTTATAATTAATTTATAATATTATTTTTTTTCTTTAAAGTTTTTATTTTTTAAAAATATATAAGTAAAGTATTTTATTATATTATTATTATATTTTAAGTTTTTTTTATAAGTTATATTTTTTATTTTTTACTATAAGTTATAATTATTTTATTAAATATATTTACTAAGTTTTTTTATTTATAAATATAATTTTTTTATAAATAATTTTTATTTTTATTGTATTTTTTATAATAAAGTTTATATTATAAATTTTCGAAGTTAAAATTATATATTATATATTTATTATAGTTAAAAATATAAAAAGTATTTTTATAATAATTATAAATAAAAATTCCTTTATTATTTTAAAAATAAAATTTAATTTTAACTTATTATTATTTTTTTTATTAAATAAACTTAAGTTTTTATAAAAATATAATTTAAAAATATTAAATTATAATTTTATAATTTTAAATAACTTAAATAAAAAAAATTTTCTTTTTATTAAAAATTTAATTAAGCTTAAATATTTTACTTTTATTAATAAATAATATTAATTAACTATTAACTTAAAGAATTTTACTTTAAGTTAAATATTTTAAAATTTAAGCTTTAGTTTTAAAGCTTTTATTAGTATTAATATTAATATTACTATATTAAATATTAATAATTCGTCAAGTTTTTAACAAGTTTTTATATATTTTTTAAGGTATTATACTTTTTTTATTTTATTAAGTATTAAGTTTATTTTTTAATTTTTTATACTTTAAAATTTTTTTAACTTTATACTTTTTAATTTTATTATTAAATTTAATATTTAATTAATTTAAGTATTTTTTAATATTAATTTTAATAATAAAATATAAAAAATTAAGTATATATACTTTATACTTTTTAGTAATTTTAATTTATAGTTTATTAATTTAATTTTTTATTTAATAATAAATAATTTAATTTTTTTATTATTAAGCTTATTGCTTAGTTTTTTAATTTTAATATTTTATTATAAGAAATATATATATTTTTTTCTTTAAAGTTAAGTTTTTTTTAATTTTAAAAGTTA
Organism: Paecilomyces niveus; assembly: GCA_003116535.1. Lineage (NCBI taxonomy): Eukaryota > Fungi > Ascomycota > Eurotiomycetes > Eurotiales > Thermoascaceae > Paecilomyces > Paecilomyces niveus. The sequence goes on along the minus strand of QEIL01000185.1, from coordinate 43,232 downwards.
TAGTATATTATTATTTATAAGTTAATAAACTTAATATTTAACTTTAATTATTTATAAGTTTTTTATAGTTTTTAAACTTTGTATTTTATTTTATAATTTATTTTTTTAATTTTTTTAATTTATAATTAAACTTAAAATTATACTTATAGTTTATATAAAAAGATATTTTTTTATAGTTATATTAATTAAATTATTATATATAAATTATATTAATAGTAGTAGTTTTACTTAATTATTTTAATTATATTTTATATAGTAGTATAAATATTATTTAATTATTTAGTTTATATATTTTATTTATTTATTTATTTATAAGTAATAAAGTTATACTAAGTTTATACTTAATTTTAATTATATTTATAAGTATTTTTTATAATTTAAATATAAATTAAGTATTTTAATTTATAGTAATTTTTTTTAATATTTTATATTTATAAAATATATATTTTATTAGTAAATATATTATATTTATTACTATTGTTATATTTTTTATAAGTATAATATATAATTATTTTGTTAATTTTTTAATTATTATTAATATTATATTATATATAATAGTGTTGGCATTGAGTTGAGTTGAGTTGAGATTTTAAGCTTAGCTCAATGAGTTGAGCCGAACATTTAAGCTTAGCTCAAGGGTCGAGTTGAGTCGAGTTGAGCTTAAACTCAACCTTATGTCTACCTATAGTAGGCATTGAGTTGAGTTGAGCCCAACTTTTAAACTCAACTCAATGAGTTGAGTTAAGAAGTTAGGCTCAACTCGGGGGTCTTGGCGAGCCAAGTCGAGCCGAGTCGAGCTATAACTCAACTCAATGCCAACACTAATATATAATATTATTTTTTTTTTAATTTTAATAATTATATAATAAAGTTTAAAGTAATTTATTTTTATAATTTAGTAAATATTATAAGTAAGTATATTTTCTTATATAGTAAATATTTTATTAACTTATTTTATTAATATATATTATAATTTTTAAAATATATTAATATAATTTTTTATATATTTAAAAAATAATAATTTTTTAAAATTTATTTTTTTATTTTTTTAATTTTAAAATATTTTTTTATTAGTAAATTATAGTATTATTTAATAATTTTTATTTTTATTATAAATAATATATAAATAAGCTTATAATAGTATATTAATTTATTTTCTTTAGTTATTTTATTTTTTTATTTTTTTTTTAATAAGTTATAAAGTTATATTTTTTTATTTTATTTTTTTAACTTATTTAATAATATTATTATTTTTTTAATAATTATTATAATTATTAAGGTAGTTACTTAGTAATTATATTTTAGTATATTATTTTTATTTTTATATAATAATATTAACTTTAATTTTTATATTTTTTTTTATAATTTAATTATTTATTAAAAGTATTAGCTTTAGTATTTTATATATTATTAATGTATTTAATTATAAAATTATATTTTAATAATACTTTTATTTATTTAATTTACTTTTATATTAATACTTTAATTATTATAAAATAAGTAAAATTTTTATAATTTATTATAATTATAATTATATACTTTATTTTTTTTAAATAAATTCTTTAAATTTTAAATATTATTATTATAATTAATAATTTTTTATTATAAATTTTATAATTTAATTTTATTAATATTATTTTCTTTAAGTAGTATATTATTAGTAGTAATTTTTTATTTATTTTTAGCTAATATATAATTTTTTTAATTGTATAATTAAATATATTAATTTTAATAAATATTAGTAATTTTAAGTTGTATTATTATAATATTAATATAGTTATTATTTTAACTTTAATTTTTTATTATTTTTATTTATTTTTTTTATTTATTAATATTTTTTTTAAGTAATTAAAATAAAGGTTTTATAATATTAATATAATTTTATATATATTATTTATAATAGTTAATTATTTTTATAAATAATTATAATTTTTTAAAGTTTTTAAATTTTAATTAATTTTAAATTATTTATATTTTTACTTTATTTACTTAAATTTCTTTAATAGTAATTTAATATTTTAAAAAATTTATTTTTATATATAAAATTTATATTTTTTTTAACTATAATAAGTTAAGCTTATAGTAGGTTTTAGTAACTTGTAATTAACTATTATACTCTTTATTATTATTACTTTACTATATAGTTTAGGGATAAAACTAACTTAGTAGTTAGTTTAATTTATATTTTTTTAATTTAGTAGTAAATTCTTAGCTTTTAGCTTATTATATTAACTTTAGTTATAATTTTATAATTTTAAATTTTTATAATATTAACTTAATATATTTAATATATTCTTTATAGCTTTTAAAAAATATTAAAATATTATTTAAATAAATTATAATAAAATTAAATAGATACTTTCTAAGTACTAAGTTAATATTGTAACAGTTTAAGAGGTAGTTTATTTAACTAGCTAGGACAAATTAATAAGTATTCTAAACATAAGGAAAGAAAGGAAAGAAACAGCAATAATAGCATGCTAGAGACGTTTAGTATAGGGAATCCCCCCCCCCCCCCCCCCCCCTTTTACCCGAATAAGATCTGCATAGGATCCTAGGATTCAGGAGCTCCGAGGTGGCGAGCTCAGAGGTTAGGTTTACCCTTGGGTCACGGGTCACGGATGAATGCCAAGTCCTTTCATCCGATGTTTTAAAGCAACATTAGGTTAAAGCAACACTAGCTGAGGGTGGCCGAAGCTCTACACCGGGCATAGCCCGTCACATTACCCCCCTCCTCTAGGAGGACTAGGTGACTCCCTCCCCTCCCGCAGGCGATATAGGACCATGAGCTAACTTATATTAATCCAGCGTAACTATATCCCACAGGTTATCAAGTGGTTCCCACGTTGGACGAGCATATCCCTTCCATTTCACTAGAGCTTTCAAACCTCCCCGGTGCAGGTGTTTCACCTTTAATATTTCTTCTATTTTATATTCCTCGACCCTATTAATTATTAGGGTTGCTGGCTAAATATTATCTTAGACCTACAATGGTAAAGGATCCTTAGGAGCTCATCAGAGAAATATAACATGAAAAATAGGGTAAATACCAAGTAGGATATCCAGACGGCAAGTATAGGATCCAATCAGCTCCAAAACAGTATATTTAATATTATTCTAGTTAAATTTTTGAGACAGCTAGTCTGTCCGTATATTCTTGAGCTTTAACCATACCTTATTCCCTACCTTGAATTGTTCTGCCACCTGCCGGTGGCAATTAGTATTCCCCTCCTGGAGCTTTTGAGCTGCTGCTATGGCAGCTTAAACTATCTTAGTAGCTTCCTTTAACTTAAAAACTAGGGCTTCTCCCTAAGTAATAGGAGAAGAATTAATATTATGCCGCAAGGGTTTAGATAAATTAATTAGATTAGCTAAATTTATATAATATTTATACATAGCAAAGAAAGGACTTATTCTAGTAGAGGCAGTATCTTGGTTATTGATTGCTAGTATTGCCATAGGTAATTGCTCCACCTAATCCTAGTGTTGGCATTAAGTTTGAGTTGAGATTTTAAGCTTAGCTTAATAAGTTGAGCCGAGTCGAGCCGAGTCGAGCTATAACTTAACTTAATGCCAACACTACCTAATCCTCCTGCTAATATATTGTATAGGCCCTTAAATATATCTCTATAGTCTAATTTATTCGCTTAGTAACTTTATTAATTTTAAGATAATATATAGTTAAAAACCTTTAGGTAATTTAAAGTAATTAATATATCCTTTTCTATATAAAATTAATAAATTAAAGTCTTTAATTAAATACTATAGCTTTAAGGGAACTATAATATTAAATAAAACACTAAATAAGTTTCTCTATAATATCTCTAATAGTAAAAGTTTTTATAAGTTTAAAAATTATTATTTTAAATAACTAGTTAGTAATAACTATAATATTAATTATTCCTTTAAGTCCCGAAAAAGGTAGTTTAATTATAAAATTTATTAATATCTTAAACTAAAGGTATTTAAGGATAAGTAAAGGTTTAAGTAATTCTTACTACTTCTCTTATTAAATAGTTAATTTATTATAAATATTATAATTCCGAAGGAACTACTTAATTATTATACCTTAGGATTTAGGTCTTAATTAATTTATTTACTATAGTTAGGGAAAGTTTAAGCGAGTTAACTTAACTCTTATTTGGTAATTTTATAGTTCTTCGAGAATTTTTACATAGTATTTAATACACTACTTATTAAGTACTTCTGGTAGAAGGGTTATTATATTAATAACACAAAGAGTTTCTCTAAAGTAAACAATAATTAAGTCAGAAGTAGGGCTTACTTTATATATATACATAATAGTAGTTTTCTTACTAACCTATAGTAAATAATAGTAACTACTTTAATATATTAAATTAAAAAAATATAATAATTACAAAGAACTAAATACAACTGTAAGGCGGAAATAAGTGTCCTTATATATCCAGTCCTTCCTTGGTATATTTTATTAGTTTTGGTATACTTTATTTCTTTGGTATATTTTATTAGTTTTAGTATATTTATTGTTTTAGTATATTTTTATTAATGCTAAGGATATACTCCCTTTGTATATGTGACCTCCTTAGGCTGATTTGTCTATTTGGCCCGCTTGGCCTAACTGGTCCTGTTGGCTTGCTTAGCTTAATGCCGCGCCGTAAAGTTTTATCTTATTAGGGTATTATAGTTGTGCCCCTTTATAGTTGGTCTGTAATATTACTCCCCCCCTCTCAAAGTCTTTATCTTTTGAAGATATAAATAGGGTAACCCTTTGTGTAATTACTAGGTTGTAATTTCTTTTTGTAAGTAATATTCCCTATTTTATAATATTATTTATATTTAAAACTAACTATAAAAGATAGTATAACTATATACACTATAGTAGTTATCACTTATTTTTTCTATATAATTATTACCTTTTAATTTTTTATCCTTATATTATAACTTTTAAAGATAAGAAATATACTAAATATACTTATTATAATTACAAATATAAATATACTTTCCATAATAATACTAAATAAAATAAATTCGAAAAATCCAAAAAGAAAGTTAAAAATAACCTAGTTAAAGTCAATAAAGAACTTAGCTATCTCTTCACAACTTATACTTATTTGTTAAAATATTACAAATTCCTTAAAAAGTATAGTTTAAAAATATTAAATTATAATACTATTATAATAAATAAGTTAAATAAAGAAAATCCTCTATTTGTTAAAGAATTAACTAAGTTAAATTATCTTGCAACTAAGAATAAATAATGTCGCCTAGCTGCTACCTTAGAGAATTTTACTTTAAGTTAAATATTTTAAGATTTAAGTTTTAGTTTTTGGATTTTTATTAATATTAATATTACTATATTAAATATTAATAATTTATTAAATTCTTAATAAGTTCCCAAGTGTTTTTTAAGGTATTATACTTTTTTTACTTTATTAAGTATTGGGTTTACTTTTTAATTTTTTTATACTTTAAAATTCTTTTAACTTTATACTTCTTAATTTTATTATTAAATTTAATATTTTAGTTAATTTAAGTATTTTTTAATACTAGTTTTAATAATAAAATATAAAAAATTAGGTGTATATATTTTACACTTTTTAGCAATTTTAATTTATAGTTTATTAATTTAATTTTTTGTTTAATAATAAATAGTTTAATTTTTTTACTATTAAGCTTATTACTTAGTTTCTTAGTTTTAATATTTTATTGTAGGAAATATATTTTTCCCTTTTTTTAAAGTTAAGTTTTTTTTAATTTTAAAGGTTATAATATATTATTATTTGTAGGTTAATGAATTTAATATTTAACCTTAATTATTTATAAGTTTTTTATAATTTTTAAACTTTGTATTTTACTTTGTAGTTTATTTTTTTAATTTCCCTTAGTTTATAGCTAAACTTAAAATTATACCTATAGTTTATATAAAAAGGTATTTTTTTCCTAGTTGTATTAATTAAATTATTATATGCGAACTATGCTAATAGTAGTAGTTTTACTTAATTATCTTAGTTGTAGTTTATATAGTAGTGTAGATATTATTTAACTATTTAGTTTATATATTTTATTTGTTTATTTATTTATAAATAATAAGCTATACTAAGTTTATATTTAATTCTAGTTATATTTATAAGTATTTTTTATAACTTAAATATAAATTAAGTGTCTTAATTTATAGTAATTTTTTTTAATATTTTATGTTTATAAAATATATATTGTATTAGTAAATATACTATATTTGCTATTGTTGCTGTATTCTTTGTAAGTATAGTGTATAAATATTTTATTAATTTTTTAGTTATTATTAATATTGTATTGTATATAGTATTATTTCTTTTTAACTTTAGTAATTATATAATAAAGTTTATAGTAATTTATTCCTATAATTTAGTGGGTACTATAAGTAACTATATTTCTTTATATAGTAAATATTTTACTAACTTATCCTATTAATATATATTATAATTCTTAAAATATACTAATATAATTTTTTATATATTTAAAAAATAGTAATTTCTTGAAATTTACTTTTTTATTTTTTTGATTTCGAAATACCCTTTTATTAGTAGATTATAGTATTGCTTAATAATTTTTATTTTTATTATAAATAGTATATAAATAAGCTTGTGATGGTATATTAATTTATTCTCTTTGGTTATTTTATTTTTTTATTTTTCTTTAATAAGTTATAAGGTTATATTTTCCCGTGTTGCCTTTTTAATTTGTTTAATAATAATATTATTTTTTTTGATAATTATTATAATTGTTAAGGTAGTTACCTAGTAATTATATCTTAGTGTATTGTTTTTATTCTTGTGTAATAGTATTAGTTTTAGCTTTTATACTTTCTTTTTATAATTTGGTTATTTGTTAAGAGTATTAGCTTTAGTGTTTTATGTGCTATTAGTATACTTAATTGTGAAATTATATTTTAATAATACCTTTACTTATTTAGCTTACCTTTATGTTAATACTTTAGTTGTTATAAAGTAGGTGAGATTTTTGTAGTTTGTTGTAATTATAATTATATACTTTGCTCCTTTAAGATAAACTTTTTAAATTTTAAATATTATTATTATAGCTAGTAGTTCCTTATTATGAATTTCGTAATTTAGTTTTATTAGTATTATTTTCCTTAAGTAATATACTATTAGTAGTAATTTTTTATTTGTTTTTAACTAATATATAACTTCTTTAATTATATAATTTAATATATTAATCTTAATGAATATTGGTAATTTTGGGTTATGTTGTTATAATATTAGTATAGTTGTTATCCTGACCTTAATTTCTTTTATTACCTTTATTTATTTATTTACTTATTAGTATTTTTTTTTTAAGTAATTAAAATAAAAGCTTTATAATATTAGTGTAGTTTTATATATATTATTTGTAATAATTACTATTCCTATAAATAACTATAATTCCTTAAGGTTCCTAGGTTTTAGCTAATCCCGGATTGCTTGTACCTTTACTTTATTTACTTGAATTCTTTTAATAATAATTTAGTATTTTAGGAAATTTATTTTTTGTATATAGAATTTATATTTTTTTTAGCTTTAATTATAGCTTTGTAATTTTAAATTTTCGTAATATTAACTTAATATATTTAATATACTCTTTATAATTTTTAAAGAATATTAAAATATTATTTAAATAAGCTATAATAAAATTAAATAAATACTCCCTAAGCACTAAGTTAATATATTTTTGGAATAATACTAGTGTATTTGTAAGTTTAAATAGTATAATTAGCTATTCGTATAGTTTGTACTTTGTCTTAAATATTATTTTTTATTTGTTGCCTTTTTTAATTCTTAATTAATAATAGGCTTTTATAATATTGAATTTTGTAAACTATTTTACTCTTTGTATTTTATTTTAAATTTTAGTAATTAAAGGTAATAAATACTTATCCTTAACTATAATTAAATTTAATTGTCGATAGTTTATATATAACTACAAACTCCTATCTTTCTTTAGTATAAATAGGATTAAATATTTTATTACTAATTGTAATAGTTAAATATATTCTTTCTTAAGGTTCTCCTTGATAAACTTTTTAAGGGTTGCTAATTTTATTTTTAATAACTAGTAAATTGGTTTGTATATGGGTTCTTTTCCCTCTATAATTAGTATTTTATAATTGTATTAGCTATGTTTTATTAATATTAAAGTTAAAGAGATTTTGGAATCTCTCGTATTCCTTTGGAATATTTGGTTCTTGCTACTTTATTACCTTTAATTTATATATTAAACTATGTTTTTCGACCTTAATTTATATATCTTTTAATATAGTCTTACTTTTTGACTTGTTTTGTGGGAAATTTTTGGAGGTTTTTACTTCTTTTGAATTTAAGGTTTTAGTTGTTTCTCTTAATTTAGCTTTCTTAATAGCTAACTTTTTCTTTTTGTTATTTAAGAGTAGTTTTTATAGTGTATAAGTATATTTATATTTGGTAAATTATATTTTATTTTTTGTTTAATTAATTTTTAAATTATATTTTTTAAGTTATAGTACTTTAAGTATTATATTATATTCTTTTAACTTAATAATTTTAAGATTAATAAATTTTATATAATTCTTAATTATTATTAGTAAGTATTCTATCTCTTTAGTAATAAATCCTCTAAGGTTTTTATTATTTAATCTTATAATTTTAAATAAAACTTGTCTTTTCCTTCTTAAGGTTTAAATTTTTTCCTTAAATATTAAATTTATAAAGTTTCCTGTGGCTTCGGAGTTAATTAGCACTTTAGCTAGCTAGCTTATAATTCGAACTTTTAATTAGATATAGCTTCTGTTAGTTGTCGCGGTTAAATACTTTTTTTTCCCCTTTGTAGGTTTTTGTAGGAAATAGTTTTTATTTAATTTCTTATAGTAATATAAATTTTATATTAAGTATAAGTCTTAAATAATTTATTAATTAATACAACATATACAACAATCTCTTTAACATATATCTTCAAGGTTAATAAAAAATATTATATACTAAAGTAGTCTTTTTAATTAAAATAAAACAACCTTTTTATAATCTTGAAGAGTAAGTTGCATACGCCCTTCCTTAGAGACGTTAGCTATATTATTGTATGGGATAGGAGTTAATTTTAATAGTTAAGAGTATGTCAGGGGTATAGGCCGGCCAGCTCAGTGTCGGACTACGTTAATAATTATTATAATAATTTAATAATTTTTATTTAAGGTTACTAAGTAGCTTAATAAAATTGTATTTAAAATTATATTATATTATTATAATTAAAAATAGTTAATTTAAAGTTTTAAATTATTACAAATATTATTTTTATATTTATTTTATAATTATAATTTCTTAAAAATTATTATTATAAAAAAATAATAAAATTAATAAGTAATATTAAAATAGCAAGCTTTTTTAAAATATTTTTTTTATTAATTTTTACTTTAAGAAATATTAAATATAATTATTAATATAACTTAATAAATAATATAAAAAATAAACTTTGCAATAAATAAATAATTTAATACAATTGATTTTAAAAGCTTTAATTTTATAGGAGAATTTTGTTTAGTGGATTAATTAATTAGTTTAGTTATTTTCTAAGTTCTTAGTTTTAAGTTTTTAGTTTTTTATTATCTTATAGCTTTAATAATATATTTAAGTAAAGGTTTAAAAGGTAAAGAATAATAAAAAATATTAATAACAAGCTTAGTCTAATATAATATTTAATTTAATAATAATATTAAAGCTATAAAAGCTATTTAACTAGCTAAGTAATATTATTTAAAAAAACTAAGCTAAGAAAAAAATCAAAGAAAAACTATCAAACATATCCCCCTTGGGTATTTTACTATTTAAACTACTTTTTAATTTAAGTTTAATCTTATTTAATAAAAAATAAAAGTTTATAAATAATTGTGGAGGCATGCAAAGGAAAATAATTGTATTCTTTTGCAGAAATTATTAAATTTAGTCTTTTAATAACTTGAATAGCTATTAAAAATAAGCAACCGCTTTACACCAGTTAAATATAACTTGGAAAAAGGGTTAAATAGGTGCTGTAACTATGCAACACCTATATTAGGGCTATTGGTAAGCTTCCAATGTGGATAAAGATTAGGCTCTTAAGGCCATGCAGCCTAGTATTCTTTCTCTTTTAAAATAATTGTTGGAGGTACATGGATCCCTTTTGAATTAATGTATTTAATAATAGTAACCTATTCCTGATTTTCCTTAGATAACCTTTCGAGGTTTTTTATGTAGTCTAGTAATAACCTTAGACATTGAATAAAACTCCATTAAAAGCTAGTTTTGTTAAAACTCTAGATATAATTCTTATATATGCTATATTTTTAAATAGCTTCCGTGTACTGTCGTAAACTATGGTTTAAACCCTTGGGATCCTCCTGCTTTATATATTAGTGTAAATTCTCTAATTATATTTTATGTATAATTTAAAATAGTGTATAATAAAGGAATAAGCTTAATTAACTCCAAGGGTTAAAGTAGAATCTTCTATATCGCAGAGTAAAATTTATGTTATTCTATACAGAAACTACGGCGGAATTGAAAAGCCTCTTTTATTTATATTTAGCAGATACTTTACAAAGATTTCTTTTTTAAGAACTGTTAATTTATAATTATTAGTTTATATTTCTGACTATTTTTGAATTCCTTTAAACTAATTAATAAAAGTAGCCTTAAGCATACAAAATACTGCAGTAGCGCGTCCATTTTAATTGAAATTTTTTTATTTTGTAAGCTATAATAACTATTTATATTTAAAATTCTTAAGAAAGAAGTATTTTATACTATAGTAGCGAAAATATAATATTAAATATTAATGCGAAAATAGTTAGCTTAGCTATAAATTATATTAACTATAATAATTTATATAAAAGCTTTATAAAAAAATAATATTTTTTAATTTATATAAATAATAACTTTATAAGAAATTAGTAAAATTATTACTACAATATTTTAATTTGAAATATAGTAATTTATAATTACTATAGCAAATATTTATATAATTTATATAATAAATTAGAATGCTATATTTCTTAATTTGTTTTATTTTAATAATTAATTAATAATAATTTTATAATAATTAAAACTTTTTAAACTTTATAAAAATAATAGCTTTTAAATAATATATATTAGTAAATATATTAATTAATTTTAAACTATAAATAGTAATTTTACTTATTTTTAAATTGTTTTTATAATTTAAATTACTATTAGAATACTAAGTACTAATTTATTTAATTATAAATAAAACTATATTAGAAATCTTATAATTTCCTTATTAAATTTATAAAATATATAAAAGAAATATTTAATAAGAGAAATATAAAACTAACTATTTAACAAGGTTACTACCTTATTGAGAAATTTTACTTTTAGTTAATATTACTAAGTTATTTCTTTTAGAAATTATATTATTATATATTATTAAGTAATTTATACCCTTTAAATTAATAATAAGGAAACTTATATTATTAACTACTTAAACTATACCTAATACCTTACTAAAACTCTTTTAAAAAATAACCTTTATTAATACTAAACTTAAAGAATTTTCTGCCTTTAATTATAAAACTTTAATAAAAAAAATATTACTTTTATTGCAAGGAAAAAAGGTATATAATGTTAAATTATCCCTTAAAAAAAATTATCCTTAAAAATTAAAAATATCGAGCAAGAAAGTAAGAATTTAAATTTAAACTTTGGAAAAGTTAACCCTTAGGCAAAGTTTTTTTTTACCTAGGGAAAACTTATAAATTAAAATTAGTAGGGATAAATTTAAACTATCTCCTTGGAGAACTATACTTAGTTAAAGCTAGTGTAGTTTCTTGGAATAAATTTAAAGTTTAATTAATTACCTTATTAAATTCCAAAGTAAATAAACTTTGTTTCTTAAATAATTTAATTACTACTTTAGTATTTTAATTTTTAAAGACTTTATTAATTTCCTATTTACTTTATAAAATTAAGAAATATAATAAATAAACTTATAAAGAAATTACCTATATTTTAGTTACTTACTTTACTATTAATAAAAAATATTATTAAAATATCCTTATCCTAATAATAAGCTTAGGAAATTATAATTTAATTTTTAAAAAAAAATAAATAAAAAAGTAATTTATTTTATTAAATATAAAAAATTAATAAATAATTTAATAAAAGCTTATAGTTTTAAAAAAGAATTTAAGGTAATTTACCTTAAGACTTAAAATATTAATAAAATATTAAATAATAAAACTACTTAATAAATTAACAAATTAAAATTTTAAGTAAAACTAATAACTCTTAATACTAACCTTTTAGCTTAAGAAAATTAACTCTTATATTACTATTACGAAAATAAATTAAGCCTTACAAGGGAAAACTTTTAATAAACTTAAACTTAAATTTTAAAAATAAAAAAAAAACTATTTTAAATTTAAACATTACCTTAATTAAAAACTACTAGTTTTTCTTAAATTATTAAGAAAAAAAAGTTAAAGTTTTTACTATTAACTTTTATAAAATTAATTAAATAATTAAAGAAAAAATTATTTTTAAAAAAAACTTAAAAATTACTTATTTAATTAAGGAGAAACTTCTTAAGGTATATTAAAATTCTACTAATATATTTTCGAAGCAAGCTTTAAATAAATTACCTTTATCTTAACTATATAATTACTAAATTTAATTAAAGGGAAATTCCCTTAAAATATTAACCCTTCTATAAGTAATTTTTAAAAAAACTTTAAGCTTTAAAGAAACATTTAATTAATAACTTAAAGAAAAGTTTTATTACTACTAGTAGTAAACTTTTTATATTACTAATACTATTTATATAAAAAGTAAAAAGTAAATTATATTTTTTACATATATTATAAAAAATTAAATTTAATTATTAAGAATTAATATCCCTTACCTTTAATTAATTAAACTTTAGTTTACTTATATTATATTAAAAATTTTATTAAATTAAATATTAAATAAGCTTTTTATTAAATTTAAATATATTTTAATTTAAAAGCTTTAATTATTTTTTAAACAAACTGAAGAATTTATATTTTTAATTTAGATCCTTAATATTGGCCGATATATTTTATTTCCTCGAATCTTAATTATATAGTACTTAGTATAATTACTATTTTTTATAAGGTTATCTTTATTGGTATTTATTGGAGGGAGGTAAGTGGAATAATTTATTAAATACTATAAGGCTTTGCTTTAGATATATAAAAATATATTAATCAATATGTAAGATATAAAGATTCAGAGCTTATTAGAGACTAGTTTGTATAAGTTCAAGATACTATTCAGAAATATAGGATTCTTCAACACTATATCTATAATATCTATTGGAATAAACTATCTTCCAAATAGGTATTATATTAATAGCTAAGGTTATCTATAGCTCCGAGACAAGGGATAGTCATATAACTATATAACCTAGGAGTCACAAATAAATAATTGCAATTGAAGCAGTAAATCGCCAGATAGGCTTTACCACCACAAATTATTCTTGCTGCAAAGCAACACCAATTTAAGTAGTATTCGCTGATCCCAAACATTACAACATTAATGTTAATAATAATGGACAAATGACGAATTAGGCTTTGAGTAGCCTCAATATTTTAATAAATATATATAGCTTCTTGTATAGTTGGCCAATACTACTTATTGATCCTTGATGGGTATATGCAATAGCAGAGTCTGACAAATTCTGTTATACGTTATTCCCCTTATATATACCACTTTATTTATCCCATCTATACCAACCGCTCGATATAAACTGTTTTTAACCATTGGAGCAATTTTGGCTAGAAAACTTAAATATTAACGTGGAACGGAATTTATTCAATTGATGAAGAAGATTTTATATCTTTATCCTGGTGTACAACATACCTTATCAGCAGCCAATATATAGAGTAGATCTGTTACAGCTGGCTTAATTATATTATTACCAGAAGGAGTATTTGAAAAAATATATATTTAGTTAAAGATACCAATACCACTATCTATAGCAAACAGTAATCGATCTCTTAACCTGGCAAAACACCAGCAAATCTTATCAATTAGAGCAGCATAAAAACGAATTCAGCGTCTCCAGAATTACCAATCAATTTCTCCTTCAGCGATAGGATCGGCGATTAATAAAGCTATCAGACGTGCTGAGGTTGTATTACAGCTAAATATCATAGCACACCATAAGCCCAATTAGCTTCATACAGTATATCAATATTAAAAAAGGAAGCGAGGGGCAGCTCAATACATTATAGCTACAAGTAGAAATTTGACGGGGGAGCAAGCGCAACAGCTTAATAGGGAGAAGGAGTACGAGCAGGAGCAATTAATACGACCTAGGCCACGTCGGGCGCCTAGATGCAACAATTATAATCAACCTAGCTATCTAGTAAATCAAGCACTTAGATAGCTTCAATTAATACTGGCGTTTTGAGTGCTTAATTATTACTATCCATGGTTATATTTTTGGAAGGGAAGTTTATCGGTGGCGGGAGTTGGCTAGCTTGGTGTCGTAGCCAGCTCGGTATCAGATTACATTATATAATAAGTTGACTAATTATAAAAACTATACTATAAATAATTAAAATTTATTTCTAAAAATTATATAATATTACAAAATACTAGTTTCTTTTACAACAAAGTAATTATTAATTATATATAAAACTAATATTTAAAAAAAAGCTTAATATTTATTCAAAACAAAAGTTTAATATTAAATATTATAAGAAAAAGCTTAACTATAAATAGTATTATTATTTAAAGCTACAAAGGCTGCAAAAGCTACTACAATATAGTAAGCAGTAAGAAAAAGTATAATTAATTAAAATATCTTAGTAAATAAATACACTTATTAATTTTATTTGTATAACAATAAAAAAGTTTATAAATTAAAGTATTAATTTTCGAAAGTTGTAAGCAATTAGCCAACTTAGTTTATAGTAAAAATTACAATAAATTATCTAAGATAATAATAAAAAATTATAGCTACTATTATTATTACTACTTTAATAATTTAAGTTATAAGTATAATTATAATTATATAAATGTTAATAATAATATACTCTACAGCTAAGCTAATTATATAACTAAGCTAATTATTTTCTCTACTACTTTTAATAATTATTCTTTAATGTTATAAAAATATAACTACTATATAAATATTAGTATGTAGTAAGGTAAAAAATCCTATTAAAATTAATTACTACTATAGTATTTAGTATATCCAAAGCTACTTTATTAAATTAGCTTAAAGAAGTTAAATTATAATTAAAAATATACAATAATAACTATAAATTAATAGTTCTTTAAAAAGAAATTCTCATAAGTATTTATTAAATATAAATAAAGCTTTTCTCCTACTAAAGGTTATATAAAATAGTATAAATTTTATTTTCTAATATATATATAATTTCTACTATAACTAATAGTGTCAACTAAGTATATAACTTTGCTAAACACTATTTAATATTGCATATATAACATAATTAAAGAATTATATACTAGTAAATAAAGTGGAAAAATCTAAAGGTTATAAAATAGTAGTCTAAAATTATATATACTACTATTTAAAAGCATAATATATATAAAATAATTTAATATAAATTTAATATTAAAAAAAATACATAAATAGAAATAACCTTTAATACTTAAAATAAAAGGTATTTTAAAATAAAAAAGCCTATGCTAAAGCTTATAAATTTATTTAAAAGCTTTTAATTAATACTTTAATAAAACTATATTTGTAAAAATTACTATAAATAACAAAGAATTATTAAATTTTCAAAGAGAAAAATCTTTAATATAAATATAGAATAAGTATTTCTTATTATTATAATAAATTAAATAGTAATTAAAAGTTACTATTATTATTTTAATAACTTAAATTACTATAAATATAATTAAATAAATATTAGGAATATTAATTTTTTTATAAAAGTAATATTATTAATTTTTATTATTATATAATTTAAAGTTTTATAAATGTATTTATTATTATATATTTTTATTTTTAATATTAATATAAAATTATAATTAAAGTTAATAATAATAAATATTATTAATTAAGTATTATTTTTAAATAAAATAATTTAAAATAATTGTTAAAGTATACCTTTTGTAACAGCATAGCAACAAGTACTATATAAGTGAGTACTGTATTAGGTCGTATAGTCTTTTGCTAGTAGTGCAGTGGTTGAGCTCCTAGAATATACCCTAGGAGTTAGGTTGTGATACTTTTATTAATTTTTTTATATAAGAGAAGTTTATATTAATTATAAAGTTTATAAGTTAAATTATTAATAATAATATTATAAAACTTACTACTATTATAGTTATTAAGTCTAAAGACTTTTATATAAACTATACTATTAATATATTTAAATATTAAGTAACTAGTTAAAACAAATAATAATTTTATTAAACATAGCTAAAAGTTTTTAAATAAATATTATAAGTTTTAATATAAGTAGTTATTAATTTAAAATAACTTTTATTTTAAGTATTTTATTTATTTATTTTTTAGTATTAAATTTATATTAAATATTTAATAAAAAAAGTTAAAATTAATAAAAAGAAAGAATTTAAAAGTTTACTGCAAATAGCGAAACAATTAGTATCTTAGGACTTTTAATATTTAATTACATTAAGCCTTAGTATTTATTAATTATAAATAAATATAATTAACTTTAATAATTATTTTAAAACTTTTAATATAATAGGATTAATTTATTACTTATATAATACTAATATATAAACTTTTAAATATATTTTAATTAAGTTTTATTTATAAAGTAAATTATATAATTTATTTTAAATACTTGCATTTTAAGTATTATTTTTTTTAATTTATTTAATTAATTTAACTTTTTATTAATTTTTAAATTAGTAATAATTATATTTTATATATTATTAAACTAAGAAATAATTACTTATAAATTAATATTTTAATATATAATTTTATATATTTATATATTTCTTTTAAAAGTAATTTAAATTTTTTAACTTACAATTATAAACTTTTCTTTATTTTTCTCTTTATTATATTATTTTTTTTATAAGTTAAAAGAAGTAAAAGACTAAATTATTAAAAATTATTAAATTCTAAAGAAAAAATTTTAAGAATTAAATTATTAATAGTGTTAGCATTTAAGTTAAGCTTAGTCCTATAACTTAACTTAACTTGTAAGCTCTTAAGCTTAGCTTAACTTAGGGTTATACCTTATAACTAGTCTTAAGTAAGTAATTAAATAAAGGTTCTAAACTAAGCCCTAATTATATTAAGCAACTAAATTATATGCTAAGCTTATTAAGCTAAACTCGCGAGTTGAGCTAAGTCAAAACCCTTGACTCAACCCATTAAGTTAAACTTAATTTCGCAACTTAACTTAATGCTAATATTAATTATTAGTATATAAGTACAACTTAAACTTAGAATAAAAATTTTAATATAATTATTAATATATAAAATATAAAAACCTTAATAATAAAAAATAATTGTAATTAATTTAAAATATATATAAAAATATAATACTTTTAAATAAAAAATTTATAATATAAATAAAAAATAAGCTTTTAAGGAAATACTATATTTATTAAAATACTAAAACTTTTTAATTATTAATATATTAAATTTAACTAATTAAAAATAAAATACATAGTTATTTATTAAGGTAATTTTATAAAATATATTTAATAATTCTATAATTATTGTAGTACTACAAAGTATACTTATAAAGTTTAAATTTAATATTATTAAATATTTTATTATTAATATTATTATTATTATAATACATTTTATAATTAAGTACTAAATATAATTAAATAATAAATTTTTATTATAATATTATTAAGGTATTTAAGTTAATATTTATTAATAAGTTAAATTTTTATTGTTACAACCTAACTCCTAAGGTATATTCTAGGAGCTAAACTATTGCGCTACTAGCAAAAGACTAGAATATTAGGTTGTAAGACCTGATACTGCACTTACTTATATAGTATTTATTGCCACACTGTTACATTTATTATTTTCATATTATTTTTACCTTAAAAAATAATATATAAATAGTTATTTTTATATAAAAAGTTAAATTAAAATTAAAAACTACCAAAGTATTTAATATATTTAAAGTTACTTTTTATTATTAACTTATAAAAATAAAAATAATAATTATTAAAAGAAATTCTTATAACAAAATACTAAATGTAAATATAGAAGGCTTTTTAATTCGGCTAGAATTTTTATATATAATATTAATTTTACTTTATAAATATTTTTAAAAATTTACTTTAATTATTAAAGTTAGTAAGCTTTTTTTTTATTAAATGTTATTTTAAATTATATATAAAATTCGGAGAATTATAATTATTATATATTAATATACAAAGTAAAAAAATTCAAAAGTTTTAAAATAATGTTTAAACCTTTAATAAAACTAGTTTTGCAATAAAACTTTATTTAATATTTAAATTAAAGTTATTACTTTAATAAATTATAATTAAAAAACCTTAAAGAATTATATAAAGAAATTATAAATAATTTATAATTATTAAATATATAAACTTTAAAGAAACTCCTATACCTTTAGTAATTATTTTAAAAAATAAAAAATATAAAGTTATTTAATATTAAAAGCTTCCTAACTATACAGTGAGACTATATTTTATTAATATAGTGTCTTATTATACTACTAAGTAGCTTTAAGTTATTTTATATATTTATTAATTTTAAATATAACCGTAAAATAGCCTCCGGAGTATTATTACTAACTTTAAATAAATTAAAATTAGGTGGAACTGACGGAAAGCTATCCCAAAGGCAATTATTTTTATTCCTAAGAAGTAAAAGCATTAGGCCTTTAAAATCCTCTATAGAATTAAATAATAAAGTTGTAATAAGGAGTAAATTAAAGTTGGCATATAGGCAAACAACAGACACTACTTAAAACAAATCTATATTATATAACTAATGGGTTTTATCGAGAATTATAATGTAGAATTTGCGGCAGAGTGACTACGGCCAATTATAGTCTAAACTCACTCTACGGCTAGCATCTAATAATATTCCCAATATCTCCTTAAACTATTTTTATTATATAATTAGTTTATATTATTAAATAAGAATATAATAGGAAGTAATAATTACTAATTTTACTTCTTTTTGTTATCAAAAGATTTTTTATTTTGTAATAGCTTGGGAAGAATAGTAGTATTACCTAGAGATATTTCTCCCTATAATTACCAAAATATACTATAATATTAAATAAGGATATTACTTTGCGGAATTTGGTAGCCTATTGCTACACGAGGTGTAGTGGCACTATAATTAAAATTATTTTACCCTAGTCCTACCACTTTTTTGCAAGACAATAATTTTTTTAATACTTAATAAACTTTTAATATTAAAGTTAATAAAAGAGGGATCCTGGGGAAACCTTCCCCAAGACTATACTTACTATTAATAAGTAATTAATTATTATAAATATTTTAAGAAGGCTAATTATATTAGTTAAAATAACCTTGGAAGCTTTTTTAAGGACCTTTTTATTAATATCTTTTAAGATTAACTTTAGTGTTAGTAGTAATAATATAATAATAATTTATTTATCGAAGAGAAATACTATTAATCTTAAAAAGGCTATTATAAGGATACCCTTAAATAAGTACTTTAAAGGAATATATATTTGCTATAAAAATTACTAGCTAAGAGACTTCTTTAAATTTTATAAATTAAGTATTTTAAAATCTATATAATTTCCTACAAATAGACTATATAAACTATGTGTCTATATCTATATAATATAGCTTTATAATAAAGGTAATATAAATTAAAGGTTAATAGCTATAAAACGTATCGTAACAATATTAATTATTTAGTTACTTGAATAATAGTATATTATTAATTTACTATAGTAGTTGTTATTTTATAAATTAATCTAAGGTTTATTTTAAGAATTCGAGTAAGCTATATTATAATATAATAATAGAATAAATAATAATATTATTATATTACCTACATAAATATTTTTCTTATAAGTTTTAATATTTTATAATAATATTAGTTTATAATTTTATAAAGATTTTTTCTTTTAAATTTTCTTTCAAAAGGATTATATTTAAATTTATTATTATATTAATTTTTTTTGTTGTAGTTATAATATATATATATATTTCTTCTATTTTTAAGTTTATATAAGGTTTGTGTTATATTTTTATATGTTTTAATGTGTAAATTATCTTTATTTTTACTAAAATTTTAGTAATTTTATATATTTACTTAAATAATATTATATTTAATATATTACTAAATACTATATTTATTATAGAATAAAATAAGCTTAACTCGTGAGCTTAGCTTAAGGTAATATATTAGTTATTAACATATTACAATATGTATTAGGGGAATATAAACTACTTATTGTTATCACAAGGGTAAGAGATAACTCCCCTCTAAACTTATTAATTTTTCTTTATATGTAGGATATTGAAGAATAACTTTAACTTTAGTTCTTTATCCTAGTTGCAATTATTATTGTCTAATGTTATAGATAACAAAATAAGTTTTACTACCGAGATATTAATATTAGCCTCTTTATGAGCCACAATAAAAAATATGTATATATTCGAAACATACCTAAACCTCCACTATAATTGGAATACATATCTATTAATATATACTATAGACAGAGGTAAATATACAAGTATTTTTTAATTAATTTCAGACAACTCCTTTTTATAATTACCTTAAAACTTGCTAAACCTTAATTAAAATAGCAAGCTACGCAAATAAGAAACTCTATACAAAATTACTATAACAAAGCTACCCATATACAAACAGGTAAACCTATAATTATATGCAAAGTATCAAGGGGGCCTTAAAACATCCTACAAATAATAATATAGGCCCTATAACTATAATTCACTATCTTAAATTATAGACTTGTCAAGTAGCGCAAAAGAAAAAGCCCTCCTCTTCTTAACCCTCTCTCGATATTTTTTTAAGTCGTTCTTGTTATAATTTTATAGAAAGCTTCCCTACTATTCCCCTAGGGATTAATATTAAATATTAGGTTGTAATGCTGTATCGAGCGACTAGAGCTAGGCCCGCCTTTTAATGACGAATATTTCCGAGAGGCTGTCACGGCCCTAGTCATGAGGTAGTTGATTACGTGGCTCACCATATATTAATGTTCCCCCGCTTCGAGAACTCCTATTCCTCCTCATGTTTGATATTCTTGTACCGGTCGCCTAGATAGTTGTGAATGGGATTCCTTCGTATTCTAGCTTGGGCCATCACAGAGGTTTATTTTGATATATAGTAGCTATTAATATCCCTTTTTGATATGCAGAAATACTCGAGTTTATTGATCTTTTAAACCTTTATTATTTAAATTTACTAATACTTAGACAAAGGGCCCTTAGGAATATAATTGATGTGAAGTATACAATAGTATAATAATAGATTGTTAACTTTATTGTTCGCTGCCTTATATTTTATTTATTTTAGATATATAGTTAAGTCTTAATTATTTGTTTTTTTTGTTAATTATTACATGTTATATTAATAATAATTAGTAGTATTACGAGATATTACTTACCTTTTACCTTTTATTTAATATATATAATAAATAAAGCTAACAAAAATTATATATTTTGTATTATAGAATTATTAAATTAACTCTAAGCTCCTTGCTATTATTACGAATAATATATTTAACAATATATACATAGCTTTCTTTGTTAAAAAAATTAAATTAGTTAATATAAAACTAAAAGTCTCAATTGGCAAAAATCACCAAAAAATTAATTTTAAAGATATTTCTGCAAAGGTTTTGCCTATATTCTCCTTTTTTAATTTTAATATTAATTTTAACGAATAGGCCTGCGCTCTTGTTATTATTGTTAATTTATTACTATAATAGCTTGAATAATTCAAGACTTATTAAAACCCCGACAAATACAAGTATCGCAAGCTAAAATAAAAGTGTAGCACCACCGATATAGGCATAATATACCTGGGAAATAAAGGCCACCATCTCTCATTAGTTAAACTTAAAGTATAATTACAAACAATATACTATACTATAATTCAAAGAAGAGGAATAGCAATACATAAATATTTTACTAACTATTCTAAAGCTTTTTTCAAAAATTACTTAATATATTAGTATTTTGCGAAAGCTTAGTATTCCTAATATATTTCGCTTATATTTCGCTTATATAATTACCTTTTTAATTACCTTAAAAATTAAAGAGGAAATAGAATATTTTTCGCCGTAATAGGTATACCTTATTTTTATTGCAGTTATTAATATAGTTAAATTAAAGTTGTTTAATTATTATAAGCAAATATAATCCGCAAAATTCCATACTATTAGCACAATCCTTAATCTAACTACAAAGTTAATATTATATTAAGTGTCTCTTTTAAAATATATTATTTTATATTATTATTAATTTAATAATTATTATAATAAAGTCCTTAATATATAAATTAATACTATGAAAAGTTCCTATCCTACTATAATATATATTATAAGTATTTAAGATTAACTTCTACTAAGCTATATTCTATAAATTATCCATAAAACCTACAAGATAAAATCCTAAATAAACTATCTTTTATTAGTCAAAATACTTTATCCTAATTAAAACTTTATAATATATAAAAAGTATCTAAGGTAAAAATACTACTTAGCATAATTTAATTTAATAATTCTACTATGGGAATACATTAAAGATATAGTATTCTCTTCAATAGGACTATTTAACTTTGGCTAAGATAGCGTAAGTTTCTTTATATAATAGTAGTCTAAAACTTTTTAAGTATATATGCTTAATATTTAATATAAGTTTAATATAAATAGCTAGGATTTTATAAACTATAAATTATATATTAATATTCGTATTATATTTTATATAATTTGAAAATTACCCTTATACTTAGTTTTTTTTAAAATTATATTAATCTTAACAGAAACTAATTTAATTGTATTCTTTAAATAATAGTTACATATAATATATATATTATATATAAATATAATAATATTATAAATATAATTGTAAAATTAAAACTTATTTTAATATTAAAAGTTAGTGTAAAGTAAATATTTAATACTTGCTGTAATATTTGTTATTATTAACATAATAAACTTTACAAAACTATAATTAAAAAGTAATAATCCTTAAATTATAGGGTTTAATAGGTAATACTATACTTATTAACTCCAACAAGGATTAATAATTAAATATACTTACTAATAATATTTATAATAATTAAGGACCCTTAATTCTCAAAGAAAACTATTATAATTTAATAAACATTAATAGTAACTTAAGTAATAATAATATAAGTAAAAATAATAATCTTTCTCTACTTATTATATAAGCTTCCTAAGGAAGGCTTTTATAAGTAATACTATTGTAGTTTATTTGTCTTAATACTTATATTATATATAATAGTTTACTAAGTTATTAATATATTATATTAATATAATAGCATAAAACACTAAATATATATTAACTTTAAAAGGAAATTAAATTATATATTTAACTTATTAAGGTAAACTTATATATTAAGCTAAGTTAAGAACTGCAACGTAACTTAATAAGTTAAGCCCAAAAGTTCGGCTTAACTTAACTCAATGCTAATATTATTTATTTTTAATAATTATTTAACTTTAATAATTTTTACTAAAGAGAGTAATTATTTGCATATATTTTACTATTTAATATTAATATAGGGAGCTGTTTAATCCGCACTTAGCAAGGTAACACTATACCCCCTAGGATACTACTAGTAATACCCCCTATACTTAAATGGGAATATAGGTATTATATGACTAATTCCAACATAATTTACTATATAAAATTGCACTTAGGTATACCTATTATTTAAATTTACTAATTTAATACTATTTAAATATATATTTCTTACCAATTAAATTATACTATTTAGAATTTAAGTATACTTGTTATATCCTGAGGGATTTTAATATATTATCCCCCAGGAAGTCTACTGTACTAACCCCTTTCTATCTATCTCTCTCCCTAAGTTATATAAGGTATTTGATTCTTTTATTAAGTTATATTTATTATATTTGAAGCTATATTCTCTGTATTTATTGTATTCGAAATTTTATCTAAAGTTATTCTTTGATATTATTAAAAATTTGCTTAATTATTACGCTAATTATTGCTATAATTACCTTCTCCCCTACTTTTTTTATATTTATGCCTACTTATATTCTTTTGTGAAAAGATAATTTTAAATTCTGATGGATTATGCCGCATATTAATAATTTCTCGGGTTTGTAGGAGATTGCCTAAGCTTGCTAGTCGACTATATCTCTTAATAATCTTTAGTTCTAATATTAAAAGGTAGGGATTAACCGGGAGGGGATTTTGATCTAGAGATAAATACTAATACTAGTAGAATAAATTAACACTCAGTAATCAGCCTTATATATTCCTTAATAATATAAATATAATATTGCAAATATATCTTTTTTTTGCTTATATAAGGCTAAATTTATTTCTTTCTAATAATACCTTTTGGTAAATTAATTATATATATTTAGTACTTTCTAAAGTATTTTTATTATCTTTATTATAATATTATAAAATAGTAGTTGGAGCAAGCTAAGTAGCTTTTGGATATATTCTTTAGCTAAAGCTTGCTCAAACTAATTATATACTTAAAGAATTATATTATTATTAAATAATTATTAGTTAAGATTAAGAGATTACGCTTCAATACCTAATAGTTTCCCTCGCCCCTTAAGGTAGCTTACTTGCTAAAATATAAATTATTATTAGTATAATATCGAAGAAATTATATCTTAGTGTTATTATTAAGCTATTCTATCTCTAGATATATAATAATCTTTGTGTATACCTAATTATTATATTTATTTTTGAATTTCTCCTATTTTTATTAATATTTTGTATGTGTAGAAGTATATATAATTTTTTTCTACTTATTTAATATAATAATTTATTTTATATAAACTTATTTAGTAAAAATTTAAGTATTAACTTTAATAAAAGTAGTTTAATTTAATCTAATTTATTCTTTTCGGAGGATAAGCTTTATTTTAATAAGAATTTTTAATTAATATACTAAATATAAAGTATTGTTTGTGTTGTAGGGAAAATTTCTTTAATGGTATTATATAAAGTATTATCTTTATTTGTTAAGATTACTAGTAGTTGGTAATTCCAAGCTTAGCTACTTATAAATAAAATTAAGATAGCTTAAGATAAATTTATATAATTCCTTTCCCTTATTACTAATAAGATTAAATTTAATATAAAAGCTTATAAAACTTACACTTATAATATCAAAGAGTAGTATTTTAAGTAATTTATTTATATATATAATTTATAATTAAAATATATAAATCTAATTTCAATAGTTTAAGAATTATTTAATAAATACAAAAAAGGAATTTCGCAATATTATCTTCTATATAGAAATTAAATATTTAATTTCCTTCTTTTGGAAACTTTATAAGTAAATTTTAAAAGGGGGTTTTACTATTAAGGAATTTTAACATATTTCCTTTACTAATAATTATAAATATTTTAATTAGTAAGAGTAAATTTTAAGTTTTCTCTTTATATAAAACTTAGAATTTAATGTATAGGTATATTAATATGTAATTAATTTTTAACCTCTTATATTTTCCCTTTTAATTCTTATTACTAATATATTGGATAAGTAGATAAAAATAACGGCTTATAATTATAATTTTTATTATGTAAACTTTAATTATTAAAATTCTTTGAATATTTAATTATACTAAAGGAATAATTTATTAGGTAAGAAAAGTAGTTTCTTTTCTAGTAAGCTTTGTCAATATAGGCATAATAAGTTTCTCTGTATTAAATTATTAATATATATTTATAGAAAGCTGTGAAGCTATTAATAAAGTCTATAGCTTTATCTATAGTTACAAAGCTTTAATTCATAAAAGGAGAGAGTATTTAATATATTAAAAATATAATGTCTTATGAATTAAAAGGTTGACAATTATTTAAGCCTTCTTAAGTTAATTTTAGTAAAGAATTTAAGCTTTTAAATACTATATTAGTGTGAAATTAAGATACCTACTAGTGTAGTTATACTCTCTTGTATATATAATATAATATTAAACCCTATAAGTAAGCCCTTATTTAAGCCCTTATTGTAAGCCCTATATACTTATTTAAGTATAGGGGGTATAGTAGTATTCTATAAGGTATAGTATTATTTAGCTAAGTATAAATTAAATAGCTCCCTTAATATATTTAAGTTATTAAAATAAGTAAGGTATAATAATAGCTAAAAATAATTATATTTCTAAGAACTTTTTATATTATATTTTTTAGTATATAATTTTTTTATTAAGAAAATATTTATAATAATTTTATATAAGTTAGTCTTAAGTTAATTAAAACCGAGTTTTTTTAAAAAATATTGTTTTTTAATTTTATATATTAATATTTTTTATTTTTTTATTAAAAGTTTTAATATTATTAACTTTTTAAATACTTTTAAGACTTTTACTAGCTTAATTATAAAATTTATAATTTATAAAAAATTTTTTAAATAATTTTAACTTTAAAAATATATAATTTAAAAATAAAACTAATTTCTACTTAAAATTATTTTTAAAAAAATAAAAACTTAATAAAATATTAATATATTTAAATAAAATAAAAAAGTTATAAATATTTAAATACTTTAAAAGTTTTAAAAATAAATTTTAATTAATTTTTAAAATTATAATAATTAAATAAAATATTAAAAATAATAAAAAAACAAATAAAATAATTTATAATTTTTAAAAAATACATATTTAAGTATTTAAAATATTAAGTATTAAAATACAAAACTTTATAAATTAATTAAAAAATATTTAAAGCTTTATATTAAGCTTATAATAACTTAAGTTAAAATATAAAAATTTCTTATTTATAATTATTTAAGTAATTAATATAAAAATATTAAATATAAAAAGAAAAAAATAAAAGTTCTTAAAGTAAGGAATTATTAATATATAGGGAACTATATAATTAATTACTTTATAGACTAAGGCTATAATATTACCCCTTTTTTTATTAAACTTATCCTTGAAGTTATATATTATATAAGTTAATTAAATCCCTTAATTATATAAACTTTTTAAATTAAAGTTTTTTACCTTTAAAAATTTAAGCAAAGCTTTATTTTAAAGTATTTGCTTTGGTATAATATTTAAATTTAAATTTGCACAAGTAGTAGTAGTAAATAATTTTAAACTTAATAATTATATATACTATAATAAAAACAATAGTTCTCTATATAATAAAATTTAAATAAGTAATACTAATAGTATTTAAAGAAATAATATTTAAATTTATAGTTAAAATTTTAAGTATATAAATTTAATATTAAAGTAAATAAAGTAGTAAGTACTAAATTAAATAATTAGCTTACTAATTATTAAATAATATAAAGAAACATAGTATATTTATAAGGAATATTTAATTACTATATTAAATAATTTTAAAGTATTAAATTAAAACTTCCAAAATATAAACATTTTAGTAAATTAAGCTATAATTAACTATATACTTTATATAAAATATATTTAAATTTAATAAGATAAGTAGTTAAGGATTTATTAGAACCTTAACTTAAGTCTAGTAGTTTATTTTTAACCTCTTAAATTTTATTAAAATTATTAAATACTAATTAATTATAGTAAAACTATTACTTAAACTAAGGAATTTAAATTAAGGTATATATTAAAATTATACCCTTAAATTCCCTATAGCCTTTTTATTTATATAAAGCTTTGCCTTAATAGCAAGGAGCTAAGTATTAAACTTCAAAAAGTTTCTAGTAAATTTCTTAAGGTTAAAGAGGGATAGTTTCGGATAGCGGAATAACAAGGTATTTTAGATATATTATTTAATAAGGTAAATTTTATTGCACAAAGTTTTAATAGTGGAATTAAATTTAATTCGAAGAGTTTAAATAAAATTTATTTTTAATAAAAAAAATTAAAGGTAAGTAAGAAATAAAAGCAAAGTCAAAGTTAAAATTAAAGTCAAAGAGTTAAGAAATTACTATTATAGCCGACTAGTTCCCAACCCTACAATATAATAAAATTTTATAAAATAAACAAAATAAATAAAGGTTTAGACAAAGTAAAAAAATCGAACTAGCGAATATTAAAATCAAATCTGACTTAGTTATCGTATATAATTATATAATTAATAAAAATAAAAATAGACAAAGCAGACAAAGGTTTAACACAGTCGCAATTACCGACAGATAAAACAGAATAGAATCGATACTCTACTCCATCCAAATCTTTAAGATAAAGTGTGACGGGCTATGCCTAGTATAGAGCTTCGGCTACCCTTAGCTAGTGCTATTTTAACTTAATATTGCTTTAAAATATCTTATGAAAAGATTAGCATATTTAATTTAACTATAACTTAAGGTAAATATAACCTCTGAGCTCGCCACCTCGGAGCTCCTGAATTCTAAAACCTAGGATCCTATGCGAATCTTATTCAGGTAAAGGGGGGTAGATTCCCTATACTAAGCGTCTTTAGTATACTATTAGGGAGCTGTTTGATCCATACCTAGTTAAATAATACTACACCCCCCAAGATACCACCACACCCCCTATACTCAAACGGGAATATAAGTATTATATAACTAAAAAAGCGAATTTCCAATGTAGTTTGCTATATAAAATTACATGTAGGCATACTTATTATTTAAATTTATTAATTTAATATTATTTAAATATATATTTTTTACTAATTAAATTACATTATTTAAAATTTAAGTATACTTATTATATCTTAAGGGATTTTAATATATTGTCCCTTAGGAAGTTTGCCGTGCTAACCCCTTTTTTATTTATTTCTTTCTTTAAGTTATATAAGGTATTTAACTCTCTTATTAAGTTATGTTTATTATATTTAAAGCTATATTCTTTAAATTTATTATATTTGAAATTTTATTTAGTTATTTTTTAATATTACTAGTAGAATAAATTAATACTTAATAATTAACTTATAATTTATATATTTCTTAATAATATAAATATAAAGTATTTTAAACATATACTTTATTTTCCTTATATATAGTATTGGTATTAAGTTGAGTTAAGTTGAGATTTTAAGCTTAGCTTAATGAGTTAAGCTAAATATTTAGGCTCAGCTTAAGGGTTAAGTTGAGTCGAGTTAAGCTTAAACTCAACCTTATGTCTACCTATAGTAGGCATTAAGTTGAGTTGAGCCTAACTTTTAAGCTCAACTCAATAAGTTGAGTTAAGAAGTTAGGCTCAACTCGAGGGTCTTGGCGAGCCAAGTCGAGCCGAGTCGAGCTATAACTCAACTCAGTGCCAACACTACTTATATAAGGCTAAATTTATTTTTTTTAATAATACCTTTTGGTAAGTAATAATTATATATATTTAATACTTTTTAAAGTATAGCTTTTGCTATTTTTATTATAATATTATAAAATAGTAATTAAAATAAGTTAAATAGCTTTTAAATATATTCTTTAGCTAAAGCTTACTTAAATTAATTATATACTTAAAGAATTATATTATTATTAAATAATTATTAATTAAAATTAAGAAATTATATTTTAATACTTAATAACTTCTCTTACCTTTTAAGGTAACTTACTTATTAAAATATAAATTATTATTAGTATAATATTAAAGAAATTATATTTTAATATTATTATTAAGTTATTTTATTTTTAAATATATAATTATTTTTATATATATTTAATTATTATATTTATTTTTAAATTTCTTTTGTTTTTATTAATATTTTATATATATAAAAGTATATATAATTTTTTTTTTATTTATTTAAATATTAATTTTAATAAAAGTAGTAATTTAATTTAATTTATTTTTTTTAAAGAATAAACTTTACTTTAATAAAAAATTTTTAATTAATATATTAAATATAAAGTATTATTTATATTATGTAAAAATTTTTTTAATAATATTATATAAAGTATTATTTTTATTTATTAAAATAATAATTAGTAATTTTAAGCTTAATTACTTATAAATAAAATTAAAATAACTTAAGATAAATTTATATAATTCTTTTTCCTTATTACTAATAAAATTAAATTTAATATAAAAGTTAAATATTTAATTTTTTTTTAAAAACTTTATAAGTAAATTTTAAAAAAAGTTTTATTATTAAAAAATTTAATATATTTCCTTTATTAATAATTATAAATATTTTAATTAATAAGTATAAATTCTAAGTTATTTATATAAAACTTAAAATTTAATATATAAATATATTAATATATAATTAATTTTTAATTTTTTATATTTTCCCTTTTAATTTTTATTATTAATATATTAAATAAATAAAAATAATAACTTATAATTATAATTTTTATTATATATAATAAATATTTAATTATTATATTAAAGAAATAATTTATTAAGTAAAAAAAATAGTTTTTTTTCTAGTAAGCTTTATTAATATAAGTATAATAAGTTTTTTTATAATTATATTAAAAATAAATTATAAATTTAAAGCTTATCTTTAAATTTTTCTTAAAATATTAAATTATTAATATATATTTATAAAAAGTTATAAAGTTATTAATAAAGTTTATAACTTTATTTATAATTATAAAATTTTAATTTATAAAAAAAAATATTTAATATATTAAAAATATAATTAGTATTAGTATAAAGTTAAGTTATAACTTAACTTAACTTAACTTAGCTTGCTAAGACTTTTAAGTTAAGCTTAACTTCTTAACTTAACTTAATATTAATATTAATATATTTAATATTAACTTAATTAAGTTTTTTAAAAAGTTAGTTTATTTAAATATTTTTTAATTATAATTAAACTTTATTTTTAATTTTAAATTATTTAATAATATTAATTAAATTATTTTTATTATTATTTTTATATAATTATTATTATAACTTAAGTAAATTTTATAATTTATTAAAAGTAAAAAATAAAAAATTTTTTTAAATAATAAAAAAAAATTTACTTTAATAAATATAATATTTTAATTATTAATTATTAATATTATATATAAATAAAATTAATTTTTAATTACTTAATTTATTTAATAATATTATTAATTTTTAAATAATATATAATAAAAAAATAATAAGTAATTTATATTAATTAATAAATTATTTTTCTTAGTTAAAAATAATTATTTAATTAATTTTTTTATTATATTTAATATTATTATTAAAATTATATTTTTAAATAATTTATTTATAATTATTATTATATTAATAGTTTTATTAAGCTTTAATAATAATTAATATTAATATTAAGTTAAGTTATAGCTTAACTTAACTTAATTTATTAAAACTTTTAAGTTAAGCTTAATTTTTTAATAAGTTAATTATTATTTTAATTTTATAATAAAGTATTAAAAATTATTAATTTATTATTTACTTATAGTATTAATATTAAGTTAAGTTATAACTTAACTTAACTTAACTTAATTTATTAAAATTATTAAGTTAAGCTTAATTTTATAACTTAACTTAACTTGTAAGCTTTTAAGCTTAGCTTAACTTAAAGTTATATTAATATTAGTATTAAGTTAAGTTAAATTAAAAATTTAAGCTTAGCTTAAGAGTTAAGTTAAATTAAAAATTTAAGCTTAGCTTAAGAGTTAAGTTAAATTAAGTTAAACTTAAACTTAACTTTATATTTACTTATAGTAAGTATTAAGTTAAGTTAAGCCTAACTTTTAAGTTTAACTTAATAAGTTAAGTTAAGAAGTTAAACTTAACTTAAAAGTCTTAGCAAGCTAAGTTAAGCTAAGTTAAGCTATAACTTAACTTAGTACTAATATTAAGTTATACTTTATAATTAATTTTAAGTAAGTAATTAAATAAAAGTTTTAAATTAACCTTAAATTATATTAAGTAATTAAATTATATACTAAGCTTATTAAGTTAAACTTATAAATTAAGCTAAGTTAAAACTTTTAATTTATTAAGTTAAGCTTAATTTTATAACTTAACTTAACTTAATATTAATATTATTTACTTAAAACTTTAATTAAAAGTTAGAATTAATTAAATACTTTACTTAATAAAATTAATATTAAGTTAAGTTAAAGTTTTAAACTTAACTTAATTTATAAATTTAACTTAATAAGTTTATTATATAATTTAATTATTTAATAAAGTTTAATATAAATTTAAAACTTTTATATAATTATTTAACTTAAAAATTTTAATAAATTAAGTTAAGTTAAATTATAACTTAACTTAATATTAATATTATTAATATTTATTTAATATTTATTTTTTATTTAAATTTTATTATATTAAAGTTAACTTAAATAATAAGTTAAGTTAAGTTAAGTTAAGCTATAACTTAACTTAATATTAATATTAAATTTAAAATTATTAATTTATAATTTTTTTAATAAAATAATTTATTATTATATTTAATTTAAATATTAATTTATAAAAATATAAAAATATAAAAAAAATAAAAATAAATATATAATTACTAAATAATATTAATATATTAATAAAATTATATATAAAACTTTAAAATATTTATTAAAAATTTATTAATTAAATTATTATATTATTTTTTTAAAAAAACTTAAGTATTTTAATTAATTTAAATTTTAATAATTATTAAGTAAAGTATTAAATAATATATTTAATTTTATTAATATTTTATAATTTTAAAGTTTTTTATTAAGTAAGTATTTAAATAAAGTTATTATAAATATATTTTTTAAAAAGTTTTTTAAATAATTTTTAACTTAATATTTATTAAAATTATAATAAAAATAATAACTTTAAAATTAATAATTATATTTATAATATTAATAATAATAATATTTATAAAGTTAAAAAAATAAATAAAAAAATATAAAAATAATAAATTAAAATTATAATTAATATAAATAATTAATTAATTATTAAACTATATATAAAAAATTAAAATAATTTATTAAAAATTTTAATTATTATATAAAGTAATTCTTAATATTAATATTAAGTTAAGTTATAGCTTAACTTAACTTAACTTAATTTACTAAAACTTTTTAGTTAAGCTTAACTTAATATTAATATTAATAATTTTTAATTATTAACTTTAAGTTATATTAAAAAGTAAAAATTTTAATAGTATTTAATTAAATTTAACTATAAGCTTTATAAAAAATATATTTAAATTTAATTATATAAATTATAAAGTTATTATTTTTTTATTTAAAGCTTAAGAATTAATTTTTAATTTTTTAAATTTTATTAAAATTATTATAAACTTTTATAAGTTAATTTAATATTATTTAATAATTTTAATTAATATTATTTTTTATATAATTAACTTAAATTAAACTTATAACTTAAATATTATTATAGTTTTAATTTATAAAGTAGTTAATTATATAGTAAAATTGTAATATTTAATTTAATAGTAATATTAAAGCTATAGAAGCTATTTAACTAGCTAAGCGATATTATTTAAAAAAACTAAACTAGGGAGAAAAAAAAAGGAAATTAAAGAGAATTTATAAAACTATTAAATATCCCCTTTAAGCATTTTGCTATTTAAACCGCCTTTTAATATAGGTCTAGTCTCTAGCCTTTGTCTGATAGGAAATGCTTGCGAATTTGACCTTCTTGGAGGTTTGAGCTAGGGCCGTGATATTACCCCCTTTTTTTGGCTGATTCGTCCTCGAATTAGCCTTATAATTGTTATCAAGGTAAGCCTCAAGTTTAATCCCTAGGTTCTAGTATTTAAGCTAATAATTTAGGTTTACAAGGGGTTTAAGTTTAGAAGGGAATTCCTTATGGAACTGCTTCAGCTTAAATAGAGATCCCCTGAAATTTGAAGTTGGATACTAGGTTAAATTAGTGTTATATCCTGACTACTACACCTGATATTGAAGTTGCTTATATCGTTTTCGAATAGTTAGGATTTGGTCTACCTCCTATTCTAATTCGCTATCGATTTCTATTGGAGGCGGGGGTTTAGGGATTTGATATGGTACAGGGTCTGCAGGTGCTTTTCGAAGTCGATCTGGAGGGAATATTGGGCGGACTTTTATAGTCTCAGGGAGTTCTAGTTTCCAAGCATTACTAACCTTCTCGAGGACCTTAAAAGGACCCTCTATTTGATTTGTAAGCTTCCTAGATAGCTGTCTTGATATCCAATTCTTAGGGGATATAAAAACTAAATCACCAACATCAAAATCCACCTCCCTTCAATACTTATCTGCCTATTATTTTTATTGGTTTTGAACTTGTTTGATAAAGGATTCAGTGAATTACTAAATAGCTTTTAGATACCGCAACCATTGCTGAGTATCTTTGTAGTTCTCTTGTTTTAAGGTAAGCTTCTTTTGTTTCTCTGGGATAAGTGACTAGTTAAATAAAGTTTAAGGCTTATATCCACATTCTACCTTAAATAAGGATAGCTAGGTAGATTCCTAACTAAGAATAGCGGCTGCAAAATTAACTATTGGAAGGAATTCGGACCAATTGTCTTGGTAGTAATTCACATAGGGTCTTAGGCGTTGCGCCATATATTAGTTCAGGATTTCAATCTAACCATCAATTTATAGATAAGCTGCTGAAGAAAACTTTAATTTAATCCCGAAAGTAGAGTAGAATTTATCCCAAAAATCAAAGATAAATTAAGGACCTCTATCGGACACTATAATATTAGGGGGACCCTTATACCAGTAGACATACTTTATAAATATTCTTATCATATCTCTAATAGTAGTAGTCTTATAATAAGGAATAAAGATAATACATTTACTAAATTAATTTACTATAGCAAAGACTATATTATATCCATATTTATCCTTGGGGAATAACTTAAAATTTATTGTAATATATTACCATAGCTTTTCTAAAATAAGTAATAGTTGAAGTAATCCAAGAGGGAGATCTTATGGAATCTTAATCCTTTAGCATATGAAGCAATTAAAAATATATTTTTCAATATAGGATTTTATCCTAGGCTAGTAGTATTGGGATTTAATTAAATCTAAGGTTTTTCTTTATCCAAGGTAAGTAATAAAGTTTTATTAGTAAACTTTATTTAATAAATAAATTCGTAAGTCCCCTAAATTAAAAACTACTAATTAATTATTATAAAGTAATAATCCTTTAGCTAAGGACCAAGGTAAATCTCTAAATTTAACTTTAGCTTAAAATAAAGTTAATTTAAAGTTTTCGTAGTTTTCCTTCAAAAATTAATTAATTAAGTAAATATTCTTAAGGGTTAAAATATAAGAAATTTCTAGCTCCTTTTAAATTTATTTATTTAAAGTATTGTGGCTTAATAAGCACTAGGTTTAGTAGTGCTTAATTTACTTCTTTTATTATTTTATTTTTTTTTCTTTTAAATAAAATATTTATTAAGGTATTTTATTTCCTTAATTAATATTAAATAAGGAAATAATAATAAAATAGTAATTTAACTTAACTAGCTTATCGAAAGTTTAATATTTTAGTAGTTATAAAATACTTTAAGAATTAATAATTAATTAAAATATTAAAGGGTTCTTTAGTTTGTAGTTTTATTAATTTTAATTATTATTTTTTTAAAGCTTAAATAATTATTAATAGCTTCTTATTATAAATAAAATAGTTGTATTTAGCAAAGGCTATAGTCTTTAAATAATAAGTAATAAAATACTAAAGTTCTTTAAGACTATTTTACTATAAAAAAACTATAGCAACTACCTTATTAAAAACATTAGTTTTAACCTAAGTAAGCTTAAATAAATTATAATATTATAAAATTAGTATAAATAATAAATATTATTTAAACTAATAAAAAGTATTACAATAATTACTATTAAAATTAAATAACTAATTATCCTTAATAAAGTTATTTAAAGGTTTAATAATTTAACTATAGTTTTTAATAAATTTTTAGTAAAAATTATAAAATTTTAAAAAAAATTAAATAGCTTAAATAATCTTTGGTTTTTTTTAATTTTATATAACCTTAATTTTTTTTAAGTTAATTTTAATACTTTTTATATTAATAATAAAGTTAAAATATTTAGTCTTTATTATATAAAATTTATATTTTTTAATATTAACTTATAATTTTATTTTTTAAAGGTAAATTAAGACTTTTTTTATTTAAAGCTTATACTTTTATTTATTATTAAAATAAATTAAAATATTATTAAAATAAATATTAATATAATTATTAAGGAAATTTATAAATAAATTATTAATATATTTTTAAAAAATAGCAAGTTTATTTATAAACCCAAAAGGTAAAATTTAATATTTATATATTTTATATTTTATTTAAAATATTATTAAAACTTCTAAGTTAAAATATATTTAAATTTAGTAAAAAATTTATTAAATATTTAATTTAATAAAAATTTAAGTTTAGTTAAAATAAGCGAAAGTTTCGTTAATTAAAAGTAGTAAATATTAATTCTTTTTAAATATAAAGTTAAGTTTTTTATAATTATATAAAAATATAATTTTTCTTTTATTTTTTATATAAATAGTATAAGAGAAGTAAAGGGCTTATTATTAATAGTAATAAATTTTTTCTTTAAATTATTAATTAAATATTTCTTTAAAACTTATAATTTCTTTAGTAAATATTTATAAAATAGTTTATATTTAAGGGGGATATTTTCTTTAAGTTAAATTTAATAATTATAAAGTTAATATAAAGGTAATTTATTTAAAGCTTACTTAGAAAATATATTAATATAATTTTAATATAAACTAAAGAGTTTTTTTTTAATTAAATAAGTAATTTTTGGATTTTCCTTTATTATAGTTTTTTTTTAATTATTTTATTAATTTTGTAAAGACTTGTAGTAAAGATTTTAATTTTTTTTTTTTTAGTTATTTTAGTAAAGCTTGTAGCTTTTATTATAGTTATATTTAGCTTTATAATTATTTTTACTTTTAAATACTTAGTTTTTTATTTTAGTTTATTAAGAGTTTTATTTTTAACTTAAAAAGCTTAGTTTATTTTAATAAAAATAACTTAAGAATTAATTCCTTTAAAGTAAGAAGGTTAATATTAATAATTGCTTATTTTCTTTAAGATTTTAATTTGTTAATTTATTAAGTAGTTTTATTATTTAGTATTTTATTAATATTTTGGGTTTAAGGTAAGTTACTTTAAATTTTTTTTTAAAATTATAAGCTTTTACTAATAAGTTTAAGTTTAGAGATTATTTTTAAGTTAAATTATTCGTCGATTCTTTATATTTAATAAAATAAATTACTTCTTTATTTATTTCTTTTTAAGAATTAAATTATAATTTCCTAAGTTTATTATTAAGATAAGGATATTTTAATAATATTTTTTATTAATAGTAAAGTAAGTAATTAAAATATAGGTAATTTCTTTATAGGTTTATTTATTATATTCTTTAATTTTATAAAGTAAATTTAAGGGAGTTAATAAAGTCCCTAAGAATTAAAATATTAAAGAAGTAATTAAATTATTTAAGAAACAAAGTTTATTTACTTTAGAATTTAATAAGGTAGTTAATTAAATTTTAAATTTATTTTAAGAAACTACACTAGCTTTAACTAAGTATAATTCTCCAAGGAAATAGTTTAAATTTATCCCTGCTAGTTTTAATTTATAAGTTTTCCCTAGGTAGGAGACTTTACCTAAGGGTTAACTTTTCCTAAGTTTGAATTTAAATTCTTACTTTCTTCCTCGATATTTTTAACTTTTAGGGGTAATTTTTTTAAGGGATAATTTAATACTATATACCTTTTTTCCTTATAATAAAAACAGTGTTTTTTTTTATTAAAACTTTATAATTAAGGGGAAAAAATTCTTTAAGTTTAGTATTTATAAAGGTTTTATTTTTTATAGAGGTTTTAGTAAAGTGTAGGGTGTAGTTTAAGTAGTTAATAATATAAATTTTCTTATTATTAATTTAAAAAGTATAGGCTACTTGGTAGCATATAATAATATAATCTTTAAAAAAAATAATTTAATAATATTAACTAAAAGTAAAATTTCTCAATAAGGTAGTAACCTTGTCAAATAGTTTAATTTTATATTTCTTTTGCTAAATACTTTTTTTACTTATAAGTTTTATAAATTTAATAAGGAAATTATAAAATTTTTAGTATAGTTTTATTTATAGTTAAATAAATTAACACTTAGTATTTTAATAGTAATTTAAGTTATAAAAAATAACTTAAAAATAAGTAAAAATATTATTTGTAGTTTTATATAAGTAATTAAATTCCTCCCTAAATTAAAAAGTAGTATAGGTTAAAGCTTTTCTACTTAGTTAACTTTAAATATATATAATTCGAAGGAATTTATTTCTATAGTATTTAATATTAGCTTAAAGCTTACTTTTAATTTAAGCAAGTTAATTTTTAAACTTTAAGTTTTTTTTATTAATAAAAAAAAAAATTAAGTAGTTTAACTAAGTGTTTAACTAGTTTACTAGTGGAATTAATTCTTAAAATTCTTATATGAGCTCGAAGAGCTCCCTTAATAAAGGTATTTTTATATTTATTATACTTTTTAATAAGCTTTTAAATTTATTTATTCTTATAGTTTAAAACTTTTCGGAAATTTTCTTTATAATAATAAGTAAAGTTACTTTTATAAAGCTTTTTATTTTTGTAACTTTTTTATATATAAAGAATTTTATTTTATAAGTATATTAAGTTTTCTTTGTAAGTATTTAAAAACTTATCTTAGTTTATAAATTTAATCTTTATATTTTAATTAAGGATATAAGAAATATATTAATTTTCCCTACTATTAAAGTTTTTTAGTTTAAAATTTAATTTTAGGGGGTTTTTATAAGTATTTTTTATTTTAAGAAAGCTTTATTTAGTAAATTAATTAGTTAGTTTAATTATTTTCTTAGTTTTAAGTTTTTAGTTTTAAGTTTTGAAGCTTTTAGCTTCGTTTAATTTAAGAATTTTTAATTAGTTTAAAGTTTATTTATTATATTATAGCTTTTAATAATATATTTAGTATATTTAAACAAAAATTTTAAAAAGTAAATAATAGTAAAAAATAATAATAATAATAAAAATAAGTTTAGTTTAATATAATATTTAATTTAATAGTAATATTAAAGCTATAAAAGCTATTTAACTAGCTAAGTAATATTATTTAAAAAAATTAAACTAAGGAAAAAAAAAAAAATTAAAGAAAATTCGTAAAACTATTAAATATCCCCTTTAAGTATTTTACTATTTAAACTACTTTTTAATATAAGTTTAATTTTTAACCTTTGTTTAATAAGAAATACTTGCGAATTTAACTTTCTTAAAGGTTTAAGCTAAGGTTGTAATAGAAATTATATAATTTCTTATATATTAATAATATTATTACTTTAAAAATTATTATTATTTTTTTTTAATATTTTTATATTTTAACTTAAATTATTATAAATATTATTATTTAAGTTAAAATAAATAATATTAATATTAAGTTAAGTTATAGCTTAACTTAACTTAATTTATTAAAATTTTTAAATTAAACTTAGTTTTATAATTTAATTTAATTTATAAATTTTTAAGCTTAGCTTAACTTAAAAAGTTATACTTTATAATTAATTTTAAGTAAATAATTAAATAAAAGTTTTAAATTACCTTTAAATTATATTAAGTAATTAAATTATATACTAAGCTTATTAAATTAAACTTATAAGTTAAGTTAAGTTAAAACCCTTAACTTATTAAATTAAGTTTAATTTTATAACTTAACTTAACTTAATATTAATATTAATAATTATAAGTAATAAAAAAAATTATTTTAATAAATATAATATTTTAATTATTAATTATTAATATTATTATAAGTAGTAATTTTTATTAAATTTTATATAAAATTATAAATAAATAAAAATATTATTAAAAAAATTAATATAAGTATAATATACTTATAATTACTTAATTAAAAAAGTAATAATAAAAATTAACTTATAAATACTTAATTAAAAAAGTAATAATAAAAATTAACTTATAAATTAAAGTTTATTTTTTATAATATTAATATTAAGTTAAGTTAAGCTTAAAAATTTAATTTAACTTAATTTATAAGTTTTTAAGCTTAGCTTAACTTAAAGTTATATTTTATAATTAATTTTATTTAAGTAATTATATATAAGTTTTAAATTTTAATAAATTAAGTTAAGTTAAGTTAAGTTATAACTTAACTTATATTAATACTAAGTTTTTTATAAAACTTTTTAATATTTTAACTTTTTAAATTAAATAAATATTTATAAAAAATATTTAATAAAAAAATAAAATAAAAAATATATATAATATAACTTAAGAAATTATTTTTATAAATAATATTTTTAAAATTAACTTTTAACTTTTTAAATTATATTAATTAATTAAAATAAAAAAAATATTAAAAAAACTTTATAAAAAATAATATTTAAATTTAAAAATATTAATTAATAAAAAATTAAATTTTTATTTTTTTATTAAAATTTAAAAATTAATAAAATTAAAAAAATAAAATTACTTTAAAACTTTTTATATAATATATTTTAAAAAAAAACTATTAGTTTTTTATAAAATTTTTATAAAATTTTTAAATAAAAAATATTATTTTTATTATAATTATTAAGTTTTAAATAAAATTATTAAAAAAAATATTATTTATTATTATTTATTTATAAAATATTAAAATTAATAAAATTAAATAATTTATTAAATTAAATATTATTTTAATTTTTATTAAATTTATATTATAAAAAAATTTAAATAAATAATTACTTTTTAAATATAATATAAATTATTTAAATAATAAGTAATATTATTTAAGTTAATATATACTTTTAATATTTTTTAATAATATATTAATTAAATATTAAAATTTTTTTTAATAAGTTTATATTAACTTATATAATATTTTAATTTTTTTTAATAAATTTAAAAAATAATATTAAAAATAAATTTATTTTTAAAACTTTTAAAAAATTATAAAAAGTAAAATTATATATTAATATTAATAAATATAAATTTAAAATTAAATTTATATAATACTTTAATTTTATTATTAAAGTAAGTTAAGAAATTTATATAAATAATATTAGTATTAAGTTAAGTTATAGCTTAACTTAACTTATTAAAATTTTTAAGTTAAGCTTAATTTTTTAACTTAACTTAAATTTATATTTTATAATTAATTTTATTTAAATAATTATATAAAAGTTAATATTAATATTAAGTTAAGTTAATATATAAAATTAAAGTTTTTAAAAGTTAATTAACTTTAAATTAATTAATAAAATAAAAATAAAATAATATTAAATTATTTATAAGTTATTATTTAAATAATTACTTAATATTAAAATATATATAAAAAGTTTAATAAGTTAAAAATAAATTAAATTAAATTACTAACTTTTTTATATAAATAGTTTAAAGAAATTTTATATAATTATTTAAGAAATTTTTTATTTTTAATTTTTAATAATTTTATTTTAAGTTTTACTTTATAAAGTTAATAT
Source organism: Paecilomyces niveus (assembly GCA_003116535.1). Taxonomy (NCBI): domain Eukaryota; kingdom Fungi; phylum Ascomycota; class Eurotiomycetes; order Eurotiales; family Thermoascaceae; genus Paecilomyces; species Paecilomyces niveus. The sequence goes on along the minus strand of QEIL01000185.1, from coordinate 1,739 downwards.
TTTTACTTTTTATTTTTTTTAAAGTAAAAAATTTTTAATAATATAATTTTAATAAAGTTATAATAATTAAATTAAAATTTTAAGCTTAGCTTAATAAATTAAGTAAAAGTTTTAAACTTTAACTTAATTTATAAGTTTAATTTAATAAACTTATATAATTTAATTATTTAATAAAACTTAATAAATTTAAAACTTTTATATAATTATTTAAATAAAATTAATTATAAAGTATAACTTTAAATTAAGCTAAGCTTAAAAATTTATAAATTAAGTTAAGTTAAGCTATAACTTAACTTAATATTTAATTATTTTAAAATATAAAGTAATTTAAAATTTAATTAAATTATTAAAACTTTTAATACTTTATAATTATTATAAATTAATTATAAAAAAATATAATTATAATACTTTAATAAAAATAAAACTTTATAATATAATATTAAAAAAAAATTATATAATTAAAAAATTTAAAAAATAAAATTAAAAAAACTTTAAAAAAAACTTTTATATTAAAGTTTATAAAAAACTATAATATTAATATTAAGTTAAGTTATAGCTTAACTTAGCTTAACTTAACTTATTAAAATTTTTAAGTTAAACTTAATTTTTTAATTTAACTTAATTTATAAGCTTTTAAGCTTAGCTTAACTTAAAGTTATACTTTATAATTAATTTTAAATAAATAATTAAATAAAAGTTTTAAATTAACTTTAAATTATATTAAGTAATTAAATTATATACTAAGCTTATTAAGCTAAACTTATAAATTAAGTTAAATTAAAACTTTTTAACTTAATTTATTAAATTAAGCTTAATTTTATAACTTAATTTAATTTAATATTAATATTAAAAAATTATAAATAAAAAAATAAAAAACTTAAAAAAATATATAAAAATACTTATTTTTACTTTATAATTATATTTTATAATAAGCTATGCTTAGTATAAAACTTTAGCTACTTTTAGCTTATTTACTTAATATTTTATTACTTTTTATTACTTATAAAAAAATTTAATATTATTAATTATTTAATTTTTAATATAAAGAAATTAATAATATTAAGCTTAGGAATTTAAGTTTTAAATTTCTACACTTAAGCTTTATATTAATAAGTTTATTATAATTAATTAATAAAAAGTTTTAAAAAAAAAAGAGACTTTATATAAAATTTAAAGCCGCTATAGTTAGTTATTTTTTTTTTTATATATATTTAATATATTTGTTAAGTTATTTTAACTAATTAAATAAATTACTTTTTAAATTATTATATATTTAATTTTTTATAATTATTATTTTTATTTAATTTTACTTATTAAATTAATTATTATTATTTATTATAAGTTAATAAAAATATTATTATTAATATAATTTATAATTAAATTATAAATATAATTAAGTTGCGAATTTTTATTACTTTTATTATTATATTTAAATTAATATTTTATAATATATTATATTTTTATTATTTTTAAATAATAAGTTAAATTAAAATTAAAAACTATTAAAATATTTAATATATTAAAAAGTACTTTTTATATTTAATTTATTAATATTAAATTATAATTAAAAATATTTAATTATTATATTAAATAATTTTAAAGTATTAAATTAAAACTTTAAAATATAAAAATTTTAATAATATTAAATTATAATTAACTATATACTTTATATAAAATATATTTAAATTTAATAAAATAAATAGTTAAGAATTTATTAAAACTTTAATTTAAGTTTAATA
>QEIL01000184.1:0-44896 GCA_003116535.1 Paecilomyces niveus | reverse complement strand
TCTCAACGACCACAATATATGTTAGTTTCTAGTTTGGTTTATTAGAATAAGAAGATATATTTGTATATATAGTTAAATAAATAGACCTATTCTTACAGTATTTTTATTTTAATACAAGTTTTTTAATAAATTACACCATGCTATCTATCTTTTTACAGGAAAAATAGAAGATCATAAGTCTAAATTACTAAAGAACGTTTAAAATAAACTATATAAGCATCTTATTTATTACCAAGCTTATATCTGCTAGTATTGTTGAGATATAGCAATGACAATTTGTATGTATTATGCCCTAGCCCGCTCAGTCAGGAGGCCCGCTCGCTCGTTGATTACGTTATAACGTCCGAATATTACTAATTATATCCTAGTTGATGCACAGCGATTACGGAAGCAGACACGGGAGAACAACAGCTTATCGAATCAGGCAATCTGGCAGCCCAATTGAAACATTTTTCTTATTTTTGGTATAGGATAGCGATAAAGCTGACACGATTTTAAGGTTTCTTTCTGAAGAAATATATGAAATTCAGAGGTCACTACTTGTTCCTAGCAGTAGCTCATTCTAGAATTATGGTACTCGTAACAGTAGTCTACGGATGTATACCACATAGGCGCATCTTTAGGGTGCATCTGGTGAGAAATCTCAATCTCGCATCTATCTAATTCCTAAATAAAGATAAGAGGAAGCGTACAACAGACACAGTCTATACAGTCTCCTAGAGGCTACATGGTTATTTAGCCCAATAGGGCTAGTACAATAACTGGATATTAAGCTTAGGGGATAGGCATAGTACTAGCTTGGTATCGCACAACCAGCTAGTGATATGATAAGATATACTTATTGGAAGAGATTGTAACTGAAGGGTAGGAGTGGTGCAGTAAAGAGCTTGAGCATTAAATCTACATATGGAGTATTGGAAAGAAATAAGAACCTACGTAGAAATAAATCCAAGTAATTAGGAATGCAAGTACTTATGTTAGTTTTGTGATTAACTGCCATCTACTCGTAAGTTACTTAGTACAGAGTATATTTTCTCCTGCGGATAAGATCATTTCCGAACCTATCAGCCGAGGGTGACCAGCCAAAAATATGTGAACTAGATAGTACAGTAAAGTCTCTGAAACCCTGGGAATATCAGACGCATCTCGACTACCGAAAACTATTACCATATCTCTCTGTCTCCAGTTTCCCGGGTTTCCATTTATGTGGCAGATATGGCTGCTCCAACATGTAAATTGCCCTTCCCGTCATTTACCAGTTGCTTCACCAGATTGATCTCCTTTGCGGATTCTGGTTGTAATACAGGCTTCCCGCAGAAGTTTCCTGACCTAATTGCTGCAGTGAGAGAGTTTGATCTGGTGTGGGACAGTCAATAGTTCATTATGTCGGTGCCTCAGCTACCTGTTGGCGCGGTCGGTGCTGGGCTGGGCAGTCTCTCGGCGGCCATTGCTATCGCTCGAGCGGGCCACAGGATGACCATACTAGTACTGGAGGAAGCACCTGTTCTGGGCGAGGTAAACAAGGCTGCTAGAAATGTTTCATTGTGCCTCTCTGACCGGTGAATGCAGGTTGGGGTATGCAGATTCCGCCGAACTTTCTTCGGATACTTAAGCGCTGGGGCTTACTTGACCAGACAGAGCTTAAACTTGCTCTATCATTGTAGCTGAGACATTGTCTACTGTAAATGTTGGCGTCTGGGAATGGTAATAAAGTCATTGACGATGTCTTTCCACACCTTGGGCTTTCACTGTTAGATAGAAAGAAATATTAGCCACAATATAATATGCACGAGAAAAGGAACATTGCATAGTATAAGAAAGGAATATTGCACAACATAAGATAAAATACAAATACATACTTGGAATTAGGATTGCTGAGGATAAATGAGTAACAAGTTCATACAGTGATTTATGATCTTCAAAAGTGGCAATAAACTTGGCGATGATGCGTTTTCCATCAAAGGGCAAATTCTCAATAAAACCACCCAGAATTTTGGCTATATCATCTAATGAAGATTGAGGTATATATCTTGACAACTTCTGTTTTAGATTTGATTTAACCAACATGAAATTCTTCCAGGTCTGGTGGTGCTGAAGATAGAGAGGCACCCAAAGAACGAAGAGATTCAAGGGAGCTTTCCATTTCGAAAGATATGGACAAGGCACCCGAGCGCGATGGTACCAGCACCATTTTTTGCTTTGCAGCCAAACTTACCTTATTAATTATTCTGGCAGGTATTTGTACATTTGAATAATGTTCCAGACGATAAACATGACAATTAGAAAATTAATGTATGCTGCTGCTCATCTTAAGTAGCAGTATTTAGACGGCGAGTTTCTAGATATCTGTGGGAGGTTCGAGGCAAGGTTGTGATTTTGCTCAAACAATGAGGTTATCTGAGTGGCAGCCTAGAAAGGATTCTGGTGATGTCGTTGTTATCTTGAGATATTATCAAGACTTATGACTTTTTAAAGAAGGGTTTCCTTTCGTAGTAATAGGGAGATGCTCGGCTTCCCTGAAGGTATAAATGATAGGTAATAGGCCCTTTTGTTGACACCGAGTCATTTAGCCAGATAAAGAGATAGATAAATTTCAATTTCTATATTACATATACGTGTTGTTCTGTATAGGTTGAACAACCACCTGATTTCCCAAGGGAATATCCCGTCCTCCGAACACCACTTCTAGTGTGTGGCTGTGTATAACTAAACTAACTTAGTAAAAGCACATAGAGAAATGCTATGGTGACAATTATCTACCAAGACAAATTGTAGAGTAAGGTACAGCGTCATAATTCTTCCGTCTAGTCACCAAATGGAGATTGCAACTTGAAGTTACAATTGATTGCCTTCTGCAGAGAGGAAGCTGATGCAGTGTATTTTCGAGCACAGATCTAAATAGGTGGGGTTATCGGGGACAGCAACGCCGAACTTCCGAAAGGATGCCTGATGCCTGGTGCAAAAAAGCAAGATGACTAAACAAACAGAGGACGCATCACGGTCACCGTATAACGCCTAGACGCTGTAGGTGCTTGACCTGCAAGACGCGCTCTTGTTCCACTGTTGGCATTCAATAATAGGCATTTCAGACTAGCCGCTGATCTACACAGGGGCTCACGACCTTTTTCCTATTACAAGTGTCATTCTGTTTAGCAGTTTGCCCAAGAACTGCGTCAGCGCTCCTCTTACAGACCCCTCCAGAAGCTTGTGCCTTCCCCGCCACCAATCGACGAAGAATAGCTCGCAACACCCGATCTCAACTGGTTACCGGATCACATATAACAACCCCCTCTCAGAAGAGGACTACTCTACTGAAAGTTGTTTCGCTTCAGAAGGCGACATCGTCTGACTCTGGTGCGGAATGTCAATCTCCATTCAGGAACTGGACAACACAGTCCGGGCCTTCTATGAGGGCAAAGGCGACACTGTGAGTCTTTTTACAGCTGCGATCGTCGTTTAACGACGATTAACGACGATTAATGACGATCAACGATACTAACTTACCATACTCTTTGCAGCAAAAACAAGCTCAGCAATCATTAACCGAAGTGAGTTTACGATGGTCAATACAACTGAAGAGCGATCTGTTGACACTCTTCCTAGTTCAAACAAAATCCCGATGCCTGGCTATTGGTGGGAAATATCCTTCAAGAATCTTCGTACTCACAGACAAAATGTGATTCCTTCATACCTGCTGGACCTTTTTTTTTCCGGAGATAAATTGCTGACCAGATTTAAGATCTTGGCCTTCAAGTCCTGGACGATGTGATTATGACGCGATGGAAGGTTCTGCCTCGAGACCAGTGCCAAGGTGATTTCCTACAATCGTGACATTATATACCACTTGACCTAACTATTCTAGGTATCCGCAACTTCATCGTCAATTTTATCATCGAGAATTCGACTTCAGAGGAGAAGCTCAGAAGCGAGCGGGCCTTGTTGAATAAGCTTAACCTGGTCCTGGTCTCTATCCTGAAGCAAGAGTGGCCACATAACTGGCCTACCTTCATCAATGAGATCATTGCCTCTTGTCACACCAGCCTGTCGATTTGCGAAAACAACATGGTCATCCTTAGGCTGCTTTCGGAGGAAGTGTTTGACTATTCTCAGGATCAAATGACATCGGCTAAAGCGAAAAATCTCAAGACGACAATGACGCAAGAGTTCTCGTCCATCTTCCAACTATGCTCAGAAGTCCTGAACACGGCCACTCTACCCAGTCTAGTGAAAGCTACTCTAGAGACTCTCCTGCGTTTCCTCAATTGGATCCCACTCGGATATATCTTCGAGACTCCGATCATCGACACTCTGATAACGAGATTCTTGGACGTACCGGAATTCCGCAACGTGACTCTCAAATGTCTCACCGAAATTGGTGGCTTGCAGATAGGGCAGCAGTTTTCGTATGATGAGAAGCTGGTCCAAATGTTCACTGAGACATTGACTAGAGTCTCAAATATTATACCTCTGTCAATGAATCTGAAAGAAACCTACGCCCATAGCAACTCACGGGACCAGGAGTTTGTCCTCAATCTGGCACTGTTTCTTTGCAACTTTTTCAGCGTCCACCTCGACGTATGCTATCCCTCCTCTCCAGCCCCCAGACTGTTCCCAATGAGTCTTTCATATCCGTTGATTTACTAACATTCTTGCAGCTTATTGAGAAATTACCGAATCGTGACTATCTCACCCATGCACACTTCTATCTTATCCGGATAAGTCAGATTGACGATCGTGAGATATTCAAGATCTGTCTTGAGTATTGGACCAAACTTGTGCAGGAGCTTTACGAGGAGATGCAACAGCTTCCTATAACGGACCTGAACCCCTTGGTTACCATGGGTGTCAGTGGGCTCTCGAGCGGTGGCGCTCCGCATCCCAGCACTCTTGCCAACTATCCTCTACGCAAGCACAAGTACCAGGAGGTCCTGTCGAGCTTGCGGACTGTCATGATCGAAAAGATGGTTCGCCCAGAGGAAGTCCTCATTGTTGAGAATGACGAAGGAGAGATCGTTCGCGAGTTTGTTAAGGAAAGCGACACTATCCAGCTCTATAAAACCACCAGAGAATGCCTCGTGTATCTCACACATCTGGATGTCATCGATACAGAAAACATCATGGCGGAAAAGCTTGCTAAGCAGGTCGATGGTAGCGAGTGGTCATGGGCAAATTGTAACACTCTCTGCTGGGCCATTGGCTCGATATCTGGTGCCATGAACGAAGAAACTGAAAAGCGCTTCCTTGTTACTGTCATCAAAGATCTTCTTGGTCTGACCGAGATGAAGCGCGGGAAAGACAACAAAGCTGTCGTCGCCAGTAACATCATGTACATTGTCGGACAGTATCCTCGATTCCTCAAGGCTCACTGGAAGTTCTTGAAGACGGTCGTCAACAAGCTCTTTGAGTTTATGCACGAGACTCATGAAGGTACGTTTGTTAAACACACACAAGGACCGAGAATCAAGGCTAACTCAAACAAGGTGTCCAGGATATGGCCTGTGATACGTTCATCAAGATCGCCAATAAATGCAAGCGTCACTTTGTGGCTCTTCAGCCTGGAGAAAGTGAACCATTCATAGAAGAGATCGTCCGTAATATGAGAAAGATAACATGCGATCTTTCCCCGCAACAAGTCCACACGTTCTACGAAGCATGTGGTTACATGATTTCTGCCCAGGGTCAGAAGGGTCTTCAAGATCGGCTAATTGAGAATCTCATGTCATTGCCCAACTCCGCCTGGGATGCCATCATTGCCCAGGCGAATCAAGACCCATCGATCCTCCAGGATGGAGAGACGATCAAGATCATCGGCAACATCATGAAGACAAATGTCGCTGCTTGTTCGTCGATTGGTAGCTATTTTTACTCTCAAATCGGTCGTATCTATCACGATATGCTCAACATGTATCGCGCCTCTAGTCAGCTTATTTCAGATGCTGTTGCTCGTGAAGGTAAGAATATCCCATCCGCGTTTCTCATTGTGTTTATTTCTGACCTTTGGTAGGGAATCTGGCGACGAAGACACCCAAAGTTCGCGGTCTTCGGACTATCAAGAAGGAGATACTCAAACTTATTGATACATACGTACAGAAGGCAGATGATCTGGAAATGGTGAATGCAAACATGGTGCCGCCTCTTCTAGAGGCCGTTCTCTTGGACTACAATAGGAATGTCCCAGACGCCCGAGAAGCAGAGGTTCTGAATGTCATGACAACCATAATTCACAAGCTCCACGTACGTCGGATCCCATCTCCCCCTCCGCCCCGAAAAAAAAATTTCACATTATTCGATCAGCCTACCTGGTGCCCACATTAGTCTCTTACTAACTTGGCTCCAGAATTTGATGGATGACAAAGTACCTATCATTATGGAAAGCGTGTTCGAATGCACTCTGGAGATGATCAACAAGGATTTCCATGAGTATCCGGAACATCGTGTTCAGTTCTTCAAGCTGCTCCAGGCTATCAACCTCTACTGCTTTCCGGCCCTCCTGAAATTGAACTCGACGCAGTTCAAGTTTGTGATCGACTCCTGCATGTGGGCTAGCAAACACGACAACCGTGAAGTCGAGAATACTGGTCTCACTATGTGTCTGGAACTTATGAACAATATGGCCGAAACTGATCCGCAGACTTCGAGCATCTTCTTCCGCCAGTTCTACATTCCTATTCTACAGGATGTCTTCTTCGTTCTCACGGATACCGACCACAAAGCTGGTACGTGGCTATTATTTTCTTTATCTAGGTATTCATAGCTGACCTTCTACCAAGGATTCAAATCTCAAGCAATGCTCCTATCTCGAATGTTCTATTTTGTGGAATCGGGCAAGATACAGGACCCTATTTACTCACCGGAACAGGCACCACCCGGAACATCCAACAAGCAATTCCTCCAGGAATATGTCGCCAGCCTTCTGCAGAGCGCCTTCAAGAACTTGCAGGAGTAAGTACTCCGACTGAGACCGCTTGGTGGTAAGTGCAAAGCTAATCGAGTGTAGGATCCAAATCAAGCAGTTCGTCGTTGGGCTGTTTGCTCTCAACGATGACTTCAACAAGTTCAAGACTCATCTCCGTGACTTCCTGATCTCATTAAAGGAATTTGCGGGAGATGACAACGCCGAGCTTTACGCCGAGGAACGTGAACAAGCTCTACGCAGTGCCCAGGCTGCAGAAAGGGACCGTGCAATGAAGGTTGGAGGCTTGTTGAAACCTGCAGAGATGGCGGAAGAGGATGAGTTATGACTTGAAAAAGAATTACGCAGCGAATTCAGTGGCTCGGCGTCGACCGAGGCTGTCAACTCTTCTAGACCCCATCAGCGACCATTGGACACCGATGGGCTGGATGGCTGGTCTATTTACGGCCTATGAACGTAAACCGGGGAGTTAGTTTCGACCATTTCCTAGACGCATCTTGAAGCTCGTCGTGTAAAAGCTTTTGGTCCGCTTGGAACGCTGGCGGTGCTCTCGGTCACTTCTGCCTTCTCGACGGACTTTCCGGAGGCGGACACTGGTGAGGCGATGACGGCTTGCTGGAAAGTAGATAATAACAGGAGTCTAGCCGGTAGGTAGCGAATATCTCTGTTAGTCTACCTAATGTTGTATAATTCCCATTTGGTTACAGTTCTTGGTGACTTTGTGATTGTCCTTTGATCACATAATAGAGTAGTGGCAAAGCAGCTACTGCTGATTTCCAGAGATGTAGAGAACTTTTTTCCCCAATCAGCACCCATATTGTGTCTAACGGCGTTTGGGGTCTTGGTACCATTATTTCCTCGTATAAAGGCATCTCCATAGTTGCGCCTCAACTTCCCATTAACGTATTCTTCCGTCTTCTCAAGGGCAATATTCATATATCCATCGACGGACTGGAGTTCTCCTGATAAGATATTAGTACCCACAAAAATAACTGGCATGGGGGGAGTTGGTACCTTTATAAACAACTCCCGAGTTAAGTTTAACTGTTATAGGGGCGCCAATGATCTCCGCCAGAAATGCGGACGGGTCCTTGCCCTCAGAGGAAGAACCATTCTCCATACTTCTCAAAGATCTTCTCAGAAATTAGGTCGTGTTGAAGTCTGCCGGTCTGCTTTTGCGGGGAAGGTATGTGTTCAGGTGTAAAATGCATATCAGACGTGAGGAGTTATCATAAGCTTAGTCATACTTTTAAATGCTGCGCCCGGACCTGATGATCTCCCGATCCCCGCAAGGTCCGTCGACCTCATATGATGGGACAATATAAATCCTCCACTTATCTCGGTCCTGTTGCTGCTGAACAGTCCTCAGAATGTCTCGAACCAGAAGGCCGGCAGAGAGCTTACCTTCTGGCACCCAAGTTCAGACCGAACCTACTTCTCAAGGCCCGTCACCTATCCCAGTCTCGGGCACTCTCAGACTGAGAGGCGAACCACTAGCGGAGACCACACGTACAGCCACAGACGAGGCTTCCACCAGACGCATACGATGGAGTGAAGATGTTGTGGATAATGAAGGGCAGGGGAAGAAAAGCTCGAAAGGTAATCATATGCTTGTTCGTAATAACATAAACAGCAAGGCTACCGTCTCGTACGCCTGAGAAATAATGTCATTCAACACTTCTTCTCAGCCACTTGCGACCATCAGCCCACCAGCTACCTCATTCCCCTTTCCTTTTACGCACATATGATAGATATTGAGAATCACGCAAGAGATATACTGACTGAACGAATAGTATGCTGCATTTACCACAAAACCCACCCGGTGGGTGAGAGCAGTTCCGAGTCGGAGTCAGAGGACTCGAGCTCATCCGATTCCGATAGCGACAGCGACGACGGCAGCAGACCCGGAGTGACACGAGCAGGGCGCGGTTATCAGAAGCGAGATAAACAGCACGAGGGCCATGAATGCGATTCAGCAGAGCACGGCCACGGACCAGGCCATCACAAGCATAAGGGCAAGCGGAGAAAACCCAGCCCGAATGCATACGAAAGAGTGCCGAATTATACGAAGAAACGCCCTGAAATACAGGGTACATAGAAGCGGCGGTTTCGTTGCCGTACGACCGTAAATCAGACCACGCTCATTCTTGTTCTCTATCTATCCGCCCGCACGTCCACAACCATTTAGAAGGCTTCCGAAGCCTCGCCCTACCTACATATTCATTCTCCATGCATCATCATCATCATCATCATCATCATCATCATCATCATCGCAAATATTAGACCACGGAGTCAGTGGTTCTCCGTAGCTATGCGCTTGCATACGGGGTGTTTCTTAAACATTTGCCTTCACATCTTCGGAGGACTGACTCTAGCCATAACCTAGAATCATAGCATTATGAAGCGGAATCGGTGCCTGCCCTGCTTCCTTCGATGGAGCTGCAGCTTCACAGCGTCACGGGTTAATATGAAAAAATATTCTCATGTGAATGAATTACATTGGCGTCATCTGTAATATTAGTATTCATCTTAATTATTTTAAAGTGTAGTCAGAAAGTCCAATCCAGAAAAGGCTATAATAAAAACAATAAATTCCTTTGCATTATCAATTGACGTAATTTGGGGTATCTATTTCCCTGGCTAAACAACATCGAATATCCAATTAACCCGTGATTATACATGATGATGAAAGAAATACCTTTCTGGAAGGGGACAACACTGGCTAGGAAGTATTAATGAGAAGATACTCCCGGGAAAGAAATTGATCAGAACATCATGCTTCGTCTTCTGGCTGAGGCTCTTCCACGCCTGAGTAGTTCCGCTTCCGTCACAACCCTGTCTGATGTGCTAATAGGTACTTTTGTGGTGGATGAGCCTATATTGTCCCGCTCGAAAGACCCCCTGGAGTCTTCTTGAGGGCGACTGATCTGCGCGTTGTCATCTTCCAGCATTCCATTCGTACTTTCCCCACGTCTTCTGCCCCTTTGTGACCGCGTCTCGAAGGTGTGAGTCGATGCGAGATACTCAGCAGCGCGATGGGGAGAACTATCTCGACCAAATCTAGCACTATATCCAGTAGGGTTGGACGAATGTCGTCGAGATTGACGAGTTACCGTTGAGGACCCTTTGCCCATCGAAATAGCTGAGGTGGAATCGGTATCTAACTCAGGTTGTGGCGCGTCTTCGGCGGTACTGTCTTTCTTTTCGAGGGCGACATTATTTAGAGATTCCCCACGCCCGGTCCGACGCCTGCGGTCCAATCCCTTTCTGTTTCCTGAAACAGAGGCCTGGGCTCGTTCATTAGGCGTCGGAGACCCTGCTTCTTGTACCTGGGGGACACTATCGACTGGCAAGTCCGGCAACTTGCTACCACTGATCACGGTCTCTAGCAGTTGACCACTTGACGATTTCCTTCGTAGGACTTCATGCTTCGAATTGACAGAATTCGCGGCGATGGAATCTTCTGCCTCTATCCCGGTTATACTGGCCTCTCTCTCTTCCCCACGCCCAGCGGTCACCTTCTCAGCCTGAGGATTAGAAATTCTTCGAAAACGATCTTCCGCGATGGCATCGACGAATTCTTTCGTTGGGCGCCTCATCTTGGCCTTTAGATTTGGTTCCACGTAACTCACAACGTTTCGAGGCCGTCTAGTTGACCGAGAGGCACCGCCAGGTTCACCTGGAGTTGTCGCGGAGGCATTCTGATCCTGTGGAGAAATGAACTTCGCCGGCGTATGAGAGGTAAGTTCAGCCTTCCCATCGCCAATGATATTGATATCAGAATTTTCATTTCTTCCTTTGTGAAACTTATAATGTTCGGGAATGGAATTTTCATCATCGCGCCTTGTCTGTCGTGATTTTGACAAGGAATCTGTGTGTGTCTTTTTCCTACCATTTTCTGGTAGACGGTCAGGTTTTTCCCGGTCCTTTTCGTTCTCAATAGCTGAGATGGCTTGTTTTTTTGGAGACACGGCATTCATATTAGTGCTCTCTGTGAAGGGATTTAGTAAGATATCCTTCATGACATAGGGACTTGACTTACTCGGCTCTAACACTTTGCGTCTGATCCTCACTTGGCCCTTTAGTTCTCGGGGTATCTCTGCTTGTCCGACATCTGGTTGCAGGGACTCCGTAGTTGTACGTCCGAGAGCCTTATCTGAGGTATGATTTGTCCGACTGAATTTAAAGTCATCTTCCATCTCACTCGCATGTGCAAAGTAGCTCTCATCTTCCTCGCCGGCATCGAACTTTCGTTTGTGTCCTGATTTCAGGTTGGATCTCGATTCTTCCAATGGCACACTTGAGGCTGATTTCTCTTTGTCGTTCTTAATGGGGGCCGGAACTAGACGAGGTCTTCCCCTTTTCCTAGGTTCCTGGTTATAAAGCGAGCCCTTGTAGTCATTTCCAGGATCCGTATACGTTTGTTTCGCGTATTCGAAGGGTTCTGTCCATGCTTCGCGGCCGGGACTGTCTTCAGGATCCAGATGCGCGATCGGCGGGGGACCTAGTTCTGGAGAACCTGGTACATCCTTTATCATATCTTCCAGTTCTTCGGGCCTGTAAATCAAGGTTAGGCTGGCGCATATTTGAACGGGATGCACGAATGCTCACTCTAACGTCTTCCTCGGATAATACTTATCCTCCAGTATTACAGGAAGTCTCCCGTCATCGAAACTTGCAATAGCCTCTGGTCCAAGCTCCGTTCGCCGGTGATTTGTGTGAGATTGCCTTTCCTCATCAGCTCCCGATGTCGCTGCTTTAGACTCGGATTTCCCGTCCATTTTCCGCGGCAATGCTCCTAGCTCGATAACCAGGTTACCGAGTTCTGCCAGCTTGGAATCTAGCCTTTGCTTCAAATTGTGAACACCATCACTCAGCGCCTTTGCCGATTCGTATCTCTCGATCTCATGGTTGAGCGATATAACCTGTTCGTGAAGAGATGCATTCTCACAGAGTAGCCGCGAGATTTCAGATTCTAGAGCCTGGATACGAAGTGACTGGATTGAGTTGGCTCTTGCGATTTCCCGGTTCTGCCTGATGAAACGTCTCTTCACTGTGACTCGGTTAATAAGTGAAAGGTCTGCAATTCTTTACCGGTTATAAGGGATGTGACCCACAAGCTTCTATTGATTCCACTGGCGTAGTCAGATCATTGAGTCGAGCCATTATATGGTCTCGTGAGCACGAAGTGCAGTCCAGTCAAGGGCACAGTAAGACACCCGGAAAACAAGAACCTAGTGCGGTGTACGGTTGTCCTTGATCAGAGCTTCGTTTGTAGGCTCTCTGATGAAGCTTCATCGAGTAACTCGCTCTTTTACGAAAGTCAATTTGCTTCTAGGTGATAAAGTTGCCGGTCTCACGATAGGTATTAGATACACACGATGTTTGGCAACGGGCGGCAGGATTCCAAGATTGTTGACATTTCACTTAATGTAGACTAGCGCACTTCATGGGGCGGCCAGGCTTTCCAGCTTAGGCAATGACGCCCAGATCTTCCGCTAGGGTGTCACCGCTCGGCAGAAAACCGACTTGTCTCCAATATGATAATTATCGGTGTTTCCCCACTAGAGTGGCAGATAAACTCGAAGGAGGACCGCGGGGTTCTAGTACGGGAAGAGGATATGAAAGCGCTGATGTATTGACGGGTTTTTCACGTTATCAAAACAGTCTATCATACACATCTGTTCGAAACGTGTCCAGCTCACTCGACGCGTTGAAGTTCGCCTTAATGTACCCGGCAGTTTAGGTGCATTACCGAAACGACAACAGATCTCCAGACAACGACCGTCCAACACTCATACGCTATCTTCGGACTCTTTTTCATCACGAAACTCATTCAGATCTTCTCCCACAATGTCTCAGGCTCCGCGGTCGACAACTGTTTTCCCAACAGGGTCCTCCGCCGGAGCATCACTTCGGCAGAGTAATTACCCAGTTACCCAACAGTCGTCTGTTCTTGCAGCAAGAATAGCGTCAAAGAAAGCAGAGTTAGATGATCTGAGAGAGCTACGCGATCTCAGTGGAGTCCTCGCAGCGCAGATGCAGGCATTGGAGGAAAAACTGAGCACATTGAAGGATGGGACTGAAGGTAGGATCTTGTGCAGTGTCATTTCCATGTACATTCTTCAACATGCGTTCTAAGACGTTTTACAGCCGTCGCTTGTGTTCTCGCAAATTGGGATAATGTTTTGCGGTCTATCAGCATGGCATCCTGTGAGTTCCCGGGAACGTTTTTTCTCCGAGTCAGATGGACATTGTAGTCGCGTCCGATTCCCATTGGTTTTGGGTCATGAAGTCTGCAGGCTTTTCCGTCCTAGAGAACTAATTGTTGTATCTTCTCATATAGCCAAAATACCTCAACCAAAGAGCACCGCAGAAGAAAGGTCACATGCTGAGCGGGGGGACTCTGAGTGGGCAGGTGCTCCTCTACCGGCAACCCTAGTTCGAATCCCTGCACAACAGTCGGAAAAGAAATAGGTTATACTGGGGTTATCCTCCTATATATCACATGATATATCTTGTCTCCTGAAGAGTGCGCTGGTTGAGAATTATACAATTAGCGCCGTACCTCTAGACGGCTAGTAGATGACGGGCACCTTTTTCTATACCCTGAAAGGAAACCTTTCTCTTGATGGTGCCGATGACTACCTCTCCTGGCCAGTGGAGCAAGAGCAAGAACATCGCGCATGTATGCGCAGAGGCTAGGTAGACGGACGGTACCGAATGTATAATACCATGATGGAGTAATGGTTGTATGTACATATTTTAACACAGGGTCGCTGAGCCGATCACCGGATAACTACGGTTCAAACTCGACGATTCAATCTTCGGGATATTCCTAAATGAGGAGATCTCTTGCTTCTGAAATTTACATAAAGCTGCTGAGCCCGCAGCGCAGATTGCTGATATAGGAGATGAGCCCCCTGTGTTCACCACCAAAGAAAATGGAATTCTGGAAGTTTGGTGGGATGCAGAGATCCTTTCTTGAATATCTGTCCCCTGGACTATGCACGGTTGCATCTGCTGGCGTGGGAAATTCATCTGATCACAAGCTCATCGGGATATGGTTCGAAGTCGCAGGTGGAGACGGTAGTGGTGAAACCGCGAGCCGTTCCATTTTGCTCTCTATGTAGAGAAATAAACAAGAATAATAAGAATTATAAAAGTGATTGGCCTTACAGCGATCATAAGATGCTGTGGTCTGGTGGTAGGACATCACGTTGTGGCCATGCTAGCCTGGTCGACTCCCAGCAGCGCCAATAGAAGTTTCTTTTTTGGTTCCTTTGTATGTTACTAGCATTATTTTTGCAACTTCGATAGTAAAACCCATTGATGATTTTTAAAGGCTCAACTGAATCAATGTGCATTCAAGTTAATAGCCTCGCTGTTTGGATTTCTTCGAGTTGTACCTAAGTTGTGCCTGCGTGTGGGGACCCTGGTGTCATAGGGTTGCGGCAATTATATATTCTCATCGATGCCATGGGACCATACGGATGAACTATAAAATCACCACCATATCATCCGGATCACCCGGGCTTGGTCAATCTAACCCCCAAGCCGCTCTGCCCCTCCTGATCCGACGCCGCATACAATGACGACGATCGGTCCACAGCTACACTCGGCTGTACTGTCGTGCCAACAGAGGCGGCACTGAGATAAAGCCAGGGCCTGCTGCCTGGAATTTTCCAAAGTCGCCATCACCAACATAGCAGTAAAATAATATATTAGTCGAGAATAATCCAACACCTAGAATATGCATGGCCTGTTATTCGGGACGACAGAAGCCTCAGCATGACTATAGCCGTAGGTGTCACATAGCCATACTCAAAGACACCAGGAAGAAAAGGCCCGGTACTTTTGACGAAGCATAGCGCCACTGCCAGAAGGTCACCCCAATGCCACGATAAGTCTCTGAACACCAGGTGGCAGGTGCACTATTACCCCAGGCTGTGAGAAACACGAAGTACCCGAAAGTATCCGAGGCCCACCGTCCCTAATTATTAGAAGCACCTAAGCCATTGAATCTCAATTACAAGAGAAACCAACAATGTCAACGGCCAGCTATTCCATACGGGTGGTCTTATAATGGATGCGAACTAAGAGCAAGCAGAGAATAGAAGCGAGACTTCCATATCGTCCCTATCGAAAAGCCATTGTTGTTATCAGAAAGCTCCATCTTGCTCTGGCACCTGATCTATGCGAGTGGACCATCGTTTATCTGGAACTCTACTTACACACCAGCCTAAGTATATAGTGCCGGAGATGCTGCACAGTGCCATCAGTGGCACCAGTTGGAGCGCGTTGCAATCGGCAACCTCCTGTAGGTACCTACGTCGCAACTAGTAACCGATAAGATGCCTACGCCATCCCATGTCCGATCTGCTCCAGCCATTTTCAAATCGGGCACTCCGTTCGGAATATATTAGATATACCCTGCAGACCTTGTTTCACACCCCAGACTACTAACCAATGGGACCCTGAGAGACTGGTCAAGGGGAAAATCCCCTCTGGTATGGCGTTAGAGAATCAGGGTCGACCAACCATATCATGTCTCAGCTGCTTCTCACGCGACCGAGCCACAGGGTTATCCACGAAAATATAATCCCTGTATCATAGGCCGCTAGTTACTGGCCTCCGCCATGCATATCTCACTACTCCCAGAATAGCCTCGTGCGTGCCTGATGGGCTGTCCTGATTCCTGAAAATCAACGCAAGCGATGTTAGTCTTCCCTGTTCAGGCCAGCTGCATCTGCAAGCAAGCGGAACGTGCACTGGGATCCCAGGCAGACTGTGAGAAAAAAAAAAAAAAAAAAAAACAAAAGTACCTCGCGAGCGCTAGTCCGGGTCAGCCGTATGGCGTACATGGTGAGCAGAGTTGAATGTGTGAATAATAGCAATAATGCAGTCGCCTGTAGCTAGCACTTCTGAACTTGTCCCATTTGCAACGACCGCGCAGCGTGTCCCGGCATGTATGGACAGACCAGACCGTACATCGAACTCATCTCCTGTACGGAGCAGCAACCACTCCACAGAATAATATGTGGTCTTCTTTGACAAGCTGCTACTCTACTCCGTACTTAGAGAGCACTCCATCCCATGGCGTCAACCGTCGAGAGGCAACATAGTCTCCCAAGCGATCCATGCCATCGACGATCGAGGGAACTACTCTACGAAGAGTTTAGACTGACCCCCCCCATTTGACCCTCCTCGTGGACACTGAGCAAATGAGCATCCACTGTGGCTTCATGAAGCATGGCGGCACGCTCTGTTTCCCCCCCTGCCCCTCTTTGCCCCCCACACGCCCACCAGCATCCCGCATGGACGCCCATCGAGTCATCGTCTCCTCTGAAAGGCTCTTATCGCCCAGTGACTCCCACGCTACTTGACAAGGCTACGAGCTGCATCTTACCCATGTAGCCAATAATTCTCTGCTCTCCCCCATCCTAAGCCACAGAGAAAAATGGTCTTATTCTGTCAGGGCCGTGTGGAAGGACCGAAAAAAGATACTGCCTGGGGCCCGCTGGGCGAGACCTATTTTAATTACTTGTAGCCGTCTCACCCACCCCTTGAAGATTCGGATGACTCTACATTTCTTGCTCAAGAGGTCGATGGTGCCATCTCGCTCACATCATCTGCTCCTGCGATTGTCATCAAGGACTCTGGTACCGTCCGTCATCTCCCTCAGGTGACTGGTAACAGGCACAACATAACGACAAAAGTAGAAGCGATGAGGTGATCATACTCTTTGCCATCCGGGACGTGTGTATCGTCATTTCTGGATCGTCTTAACATTATATTCTGCCAATCTTTTCTAATCCGCCTATAATTTGATCATCTATTACTATCGATCTCGACTCTTGTCATCATCCCTTTCACATCACTACTTTAGTTTTTGGACCTTCATCTTTCCATACCATTTCTTCTCGAAGGCAGTGGCACAACACCAACCACCCTGCCGTAGCAGCCTTGTCACCTTCTCTCTCTTGACCACTTCAATCCTCATTACTTGAAAACGTCTCACTCGTTCTGTCTGCCTGGACAGATACTGGAAGTATTCTATCGCATTCACAAAAATGGAATGGTCACTGGACTTCTGTCTGGTCTGTGACCGGCAGACCTGCGGAGGAGCTTACTGCTCTCAAGCCTGCAGACTGGCCGAGCTGGATGGCTTTTCCATGGGTTCTGGTTCGTCATCACAGACGGTAACCAGCAAACAGACCCCGATCGGAGGGCATTCTGTGGGATCTCAGCTGCCTCCAGCAAACAAATCAACCGTCCGCAAGTCTCTAGGCATGGGACCTTCCGAGAAGGCATCTATACCGCTCTTCTACCAGCTGGTCGACACGGCGTCCACTCTATCACACCCTAGACAAAACCTATCTCCTTCATCATCCGAGACATCCTTATCATCGCTACGAAGCGATTCATCCCGCTCTACGACCCTCTCCGATCGAGTGTGGAACGAATTATGTGATTATGCTAGTTGCTTCGACCACGTACGCGATTGGAGAAGACGATTGGCTGTATCTTGAGAGAGACTGTCAATCTTGATATTTTTTTATGACATGACCATAGGTCATCGGACACCCGAGGGTCTTCGACGGCCGCTCCAGCCTCTTTAGGCGACGATAACGGTGAAATCTCTCGAAGGAGGGACATGGTGCCCTGGAGGCGTTACGCGCTATTTATGACTGGTCTTTGATACTCAAAACTGTGCCTTCTGTTTCTAAGCATGTTGTCTGGACAACCCTATTCCTTCCGATCAATATACCCCTGTACGTTTCCATTCGACCTTGTGTGTGTATAAAAAAACTGCTCTCTTTTCTCTCTCTTTTCCTTACATGGCATCCATTTACAGACGGCACAGGAAGAAGGGAAATCTCATTTTGAAAATGTACGATCTCGATGGACTCTGGAAAACATATCTATCTGATAATCATCCCGACTCTGAGTGCATTAATATCAATGCTTATAATACTCTGTCGTTGAAGTCTCCCATCTGCAGTTCTCCGTACTATGGAATCGAGGGTCCTTCCACCTGTCTCGCTTGTAGGAGAATCATAGCCCTTGGACATGTCTTTTCAACCACATCCGATGATGTCTGCGAGAGAACACTAGCCACATAACGCCCCAGCGACCGGTAGGTCCAAAAAGGTTTCAGCTCTCTCCACCTCCGTCCCAATCCAAATATACATGGACGCCATAGTATCCAAAGACCCGCCAACTCCAAACGAGCGCACTGAGCTTCCCCCGCCCCGCAATATCATGGTAGGACAATTCGAATTTAAGCTGTCTTTATGCATCCTGCAACGCCGCGTACTGCTCTACGTGGCCCATCTTCTCAGACCGTCGCCTTCTCCCCGCAGCCTGGGGTACCCACGCAGCATCCAATCATCCCGACAGGGTCTGTATCTGTCACGATGAGGGGGTTTTCAACTACCCCTTGCCTCCCTCTAGACCGGAACGGCCCGTGGAATTTTTCTAGCCGTTAAATCGTTGCTCGTGACCTGCATGCCAGGCAGGACATCCACGCTAGCCATGCGACAGAGAAGTTTAAAAAATGCAGTTCGACAAAAGCAATGTGTGGTTCGTGGGGTGAGTTCGGCAGGTATGCAGTATCTGCATGCCGTCGGAGGGGCGCGGATTGGGATTGTATTGGACTGCGCAACTGGCGCTCTGACGCTGCGGACTACTGTAGTTGGTGTCTGCAGTATTGAGTTTTTTTGGTATGTTCGATATAAGAAAAGTTAGTATTTCTAGCTGCTTAAGTAGTCCGTCAAGTCCGAACTCTGATGGTGTTTTGTGACATTCTTTGAAGACTCTGTCGTGGGGGTTGTATGTGAAGAGGAAATACTCTACTCCATGGAGGGTATAATAGATAATAATATGATGGATTATAAGTAGCCTGCAACCTCCTCTGAATATGCCATTCTAGAGCCATAGGCCTCATGGAGCAGACAAGGTACGTACGTACCTTTGGTTAAGAGCCAAGTACTAGTACATAGAATATAATACGGCGCATGATCGAAGCCAGACGGGTAGCGATAGTATATGTCGTCTGCAAGACATATTATTCTTCGATCTCGAAGAGATATTGCAGAGGCACGGTTTGTCTTATCAGGTAAACCGAGCCCGATAAAGGTAACTGATATATATTACCGTCCCACAGACAGCCAGTATGAAGATTGAGACATAACTCACAGATTGAAATATGGACAATTACCAAAACGTATATTTCCAACCTTGATTTGATACCTAGGCACCATATAAGAAAACTTATGCAAATGCGACATGTATGCCATTTTGGGAATTTTCATATGATGTGTTGGCATCTAAAGCTTACCTGTATATGAGGTGTCGAAAACGTCTTTTTATCAGGTAAACTCTTTTTTTTTCCTAAGTAGAGGGTTAAATACAAGTCCCCTCTTAGATCTTGATGTAAAGAAAACACTTCTCATAGTAAATTTACTGCTATTGCTTCTGTGACCTAGAATTCGACACAATCAATGAGGATAGTATACGTTCAGTCCGTCTCTAACTTTTCTGACTGCTCTGCGCTCAAGTCATGGGTAGCTCTGCCTACTGTAGATACGTTATATCAAAGGTAGACAGAAGCTCTAAGTACTGTATAGCGGCGCCGGTTGGTTCTACGCATATAAGCCGTTCGGACATCGGCGTTTAATTCTGATCTCTTAACGAGCATGAAATTCCTTTGATTACTAGGAACTACCTGCTTCCTTATCGGGCTAGATCTTCTATGAGCTCTAGTCTTCTATTAAGCAAGCAAATCATTCCTATTTACTACGCACTTTAGTACTCTCTTTTCCTTCCGCCTTTCGAGCCCGAACTTGGACTTGACTTCAACACAATCTCAACAAGCAACAGGCCCAGCAACAAAGATATAGTCTAGATACAAATACTCTTTCCGTAGAGATTCTCTTTACTACGCAGCCACAACGTCTCCATTAAAACAGGACCCTTAAACTAAAGCATTTTCCCAAGAAAGGCAGCCAAGAGCTACTTTAGACTCCTATGATAGTCTATGACAGAAATGGAAAAGGAGAAGATAAAAATCCGTGCGGGAAAATAACCTCTAGCGCTGCAAGTCACTAGGCAGCGCGGCGCGTCGAGGTTCGCTTATTTATTTTTTCGACAGTTCCTGGTCTGGGAAGGGGGTTTCCGCTCCGTAGGAATAGGAATCGGAGCCGAGGTTGTTGACGTTATCTTTTTTTTTTCTTATCTCTCCTACTTTTACTTGTACTTTTAAGGAATCTTGGCGTTGATATTTGTGTCTACGTGATTTTTTTTTAAATTGATCGTCTCTTGTGTGCTGAAATAACTGTATTCGTTGTCTTTCTTTCGCGTTCTTTCTATCTTCTCGCTTGATACCTAATATCTAGTGAGTAAGATGAACACATCAACTCCTGCAGGAACGTTAAAAATCTATAATACGTACTCGATAAAAGCCAACGTTGTGGGTCTGGTCCAGACTTGTTTTCTCTCGACACATGTTTAGGCGCCAAGTTGGCGGCTAGGTAGACGAAAAGGGAGCAGGGAAACCTGTTGGTACTGTACTACATCTGACGGGCAAGGTATCGTGGAAATCACACAGCTGAAAAGGGGGTTTCCTGTGTCAACGATCGCATGTTCCGTGTGGCATCATCTCAGCAATACCTGAGCTAAAATGAGATGGACATAGTAATCGAACCTATGCTGAGTCCTGACTGAGTGCGGCTCCCAGGTTCGCGAGGGTCTAGACTCTAGAAATAAAAAATAATAATAGATCACTAGCAGTAGATCACACACTGGGTTCTAGGTAGGGCAGTGAATAAGAGCATCTGGCGTCTGCTGAGCGGTGTCATTGGCTGAACTGGGATGGAAATCGTCGAGCACGGTCCATGGGGCTGATAGTACGGACACGGAAACTAAGGAGTACCAAGTCAATAATACTCGATCTCGTGGCTTTCAAAAATTTCCTAGCTTTATTTCTTTTCCCCTTTTCGACCGCAGTTGGAGCCGCGATAGTTGCCCTGTTCCTGGCGTTGGGACCTGGTTGCGGAAACGGTTTGGGCGGCGGATGTTTGACTACCTGGCGTAGGGTCCAAAAAAGCAACGTCACACGGACAACAAGAAAATAATAATTTAAAAAAATCACATCATATGAAAATCGGTCTTGGCAGCAATCCTGACGGGAACTTTTATCGATCCTTTTCCTTCCATGTGGAGCAACGCGTTCATCTTGTTATTTTTTTTACGGTCACATGCAAGAGGTCGC
Organism: Paecilomyces niveus; assembly: GCA_003116535.1. Taxonomy (NCBI): domain Eukaryota; kingdom Fungi; phylum Ascomycota; class Eurotiomycetes; order Eurotiales; family Thermoascaceae; genus Paecilomyces; species Paecilomyces niveus. The sequence goes on along the minus strand of QEIL01000184.1, from coordinate 23,708 downwards.
CCCCTTCCCAGTTGTTCCCAGCAGGTCGGCGAGCGCCTCCGGGCGTAGATCTGTTCAACTGTGTATCCACGCCCGCCGTGCCGAGAGCCTGATTGGTGGGAAATGAAAGCCCTGTCCCCGGCTTTGCGCAGCGACACCGTCATCCTTCCCCATGACGGAAGGTCTGCCGGGGTAAGATGGAAAGTACGGAGTCATGGTCGAGTGCGACAGTCTGGAGGTGGGAGGTACTTCCAGGAACCGCAGATACTCGCCGAAGAAGCAGGTACCCATCATCAAGTCGTCTCTTTGTTCCACCAGTCTTGGAAATCTCTCCTTCTGAGCTGTGCAGCATCATCGCGTCTCCACCTATCTCTTACGGAGTGCCTTGCCTCCCAACCGCTCCTGCGAACACCTCGTAGCATCTCGACTTTTTACTTGTACTCCGTCTCTAGACATTGTCCTCTCCTGCTCGATCTCCAATTCTCTCTCGAGACCCCTCACTCCTCTCTTCTCCCCGCGGTCACCTCTGTTCCGGCCTAATCTCTCCTCCGTCGCGATCACATTCTTATCTCCGTGTTTTTTCCGGAGCCCAACGACTCCCGCTGTACATTTGCCCGGTCCCTGTTGACGCCGTTGCAAGTTTTCCAGAACAATTGCTGGTGGAGGGATAGATCTGGGGGCGCGAGCTTGCATCCGATAATTCCAGACACCATAGAATTATACGCCGGAATTTTCCTCTCCTTAATCAGTACAACGATTCGTGCGAATCTCCGTTAGATTCTGACCCAGCGGCCATACTCCCGGAATGGCCGCTCGACACTCCCGCAAATTTCTACGACCCCTTCTTTACACGTCTGCGGCCGTCGCGGCCGGAGCCGGAGTACTCTATATCTCATACAGACCTCGTAATATTCCTGGCTTGGAAGCCCCTGCAGTCCCCCCGCCCGGATACAGTGAAGGAAGGCTCTTGCCCCCGAACTTCCCCCGTATCAAGACTCGTGAGGAGCAGATCGCAGACTTGAAGAAGAGCTCGACGAAGGATCAAGAGTATGATCTGCTGGTCATTGGCGCGGGCGCCACGGGCTCAGGGATTGCGCTGGATGCCGCCACGCGAGGTCTGAAGGTTGCCGTCGTCGAACGGGATGACTTCAGTTCCGGTACGAGTAGCAAGAGTACCAAGCTGGTTCATGGTGGTGTACGATACTTGGAGAAAGCCGTGTGGGAGCTGGATTACAACCAGTAAGCTTTGCTCGAGAACCGTTCTCTGCGCGTCTGTCAGCTCCCTCGTCTCTGACTTTATATATCCAGGTATGCGCTCGTCAAGGAGGCGCTGCGGGAGCGGAAATACTTCCTGAATACCGCTCCCCATCTGTCGATGTGGCTTCCCATCATGGTTCCTGTGCAGAAGTGGTGGAAGGCTCCGTATTTCTGGGCAGGAACCAAGTTCTATGATTTCCTCGCCGGATCTGAAGGCATTGAGAGCTCCTACTTCCTCACCAAGAGCAAGGCATTGGAAGCTTTCCCTATGTTGAAGAAGGACGATCTGTTCGGAGCTCTGGTCTACTATGGTGAGTGGGACTGCAGATGATCCAATTTCGTATTTTTCGTCTTGATCGGCAATTAACAAAGGGCAGATGGTGCGCACAACGACTCCCGAATGAACGTGTCCCTTGCGATGACGGCTGCCCTGTACGGTGGTACGGTCATTAATCACCTGGAAGTGACTAGCCTCGAGAAGGATGCGTCTGGCAGGCTCAGTGGTGCTCGCGTGAAGGATGTAATCGCCGAGAAGAACAGTGAAGCACCACAGGAGTTCACTATTAAGGCCAAGGGTATCATCAACGCCACTGGCCCCTTCAGTGACTCCATCCGCAAGATGGATGATGCCTCTGTGAAGGAGATTGTAGCTCCCAGCGCTGGTGTCCATATCATTCTGCCGGGTTACTTTAGCCCTGCGAATATGGGTCTCATCGATCCCTCCACTTCCGATGGTCGTGTGATCTTCTTCCTCCCTTGGCAGGGTAACACGATTGCCGGAACGACAGATCAGCCGACTGAGATTTCACAGAACCCGCTCCCTTCGGAGAAGGACATCAACTGGATTCTGTCCGAAGTCAGACATTACCTTGCGCCAGATATCAACGTGCGACGTAGTGATGTCCTCGCTGCGTGGTCCGGTATCAGGCCCCTGGTGCGGGATCCCAACAAGACAAAGACCGAAGGTTTGGTTCGTAACCACCTGGTGTCAGTGTCTCCGTCGGGTCTCTTGACTTGCGCCGGTGGTAAGTGGACCACTTATCGCCAGATGGCCGAGGAGGCAGTGGATGAGGCTATTAAAGCGTTTAACCTCCAGCCTCGTGCGGTACAAGATGTTCCAGACATCAGCGGTGTTGGAGGCGCCGGATTGGTCTCCGACGGTGCTATTCTCGATGGCAGCTGCCAGACTCATCAGGTTCGCTTGATCGGTGCCCACGGTTACTCCAAGACGCTTTTCATCAACCTCATCCAGCACTTCGGTCTTGAAACCGATGTCGCGAAGCACCTGGTTGAGTCTTACGGAGACCGTGCTTGGCAGGTTGCGGCTCTGTCGTCTGCCACTGATGTGCGCTTCCCTGCCAGAGGCAAGCGTATCTCACCGCTGTACCCCTTCGTTGATGGCGAAGTGCGCTATGCTGTCCGCCATGAGTATGCACAGACCGCCGTCGATGTCCTTGCTAGAAGGACTCGTCTGGCCTTCTTGAACGCTCAGGCAGCCTTGGAGGCCCTGCCGACGGTGATCGACTTGATGGGTGCGGAGCTCAAGTGGGATAACAAGAGGAAGGATCTCGAATGGACCGAATCTCTCAAGTACCTCGAGTCAATGGGTCTGCCCAAGAGTCGTCTCGGACTCTCCCGACAGGACGTGGAGAGCGGCAAGTCGGCTGCCATTGATGATGCCGAGTTGAAGCTGTACTCAAGGAGTGGTATGTCGCATTTATTCCCTGCCCAATTGCTGAATCATGATGCTGACTGTTCTGTAGACGATCCGGCCGAAGTGCTTGCCAGTGACCGGTCTGCAACGAAGGGTAGTGACCCGCTGATTCACCAAGAGTCCCCCGCCAACAAATAGATCTTCGTATTGTTCACATTCTGTCCGGTTTTTGGATGAATAGATCTGCAGATATAGCCATCTTCCGTCGCAGGAACGGCATCGAACCTACCATGACTGCTCACGGTGAATTAGCGTTGGAGGTATTGAATCTCCTAAGCGAGACCACCGAGACGCGTGTGGTGTTCAAGATCGGAGTAGCGGTCAGGGACGGGCTTTGGATGCAGAACATTGGTCTTTCGGACCTTGTATCTTTATCTTTTATTTTGCTCGACCACTAAAAAAATACGATAATAAGAGCATTATTTATGATGCCACTTGGTGTTGGAGCATGATCATAGATCACGTCCTTGACTTTCCCTGTCTATCGGGATATGAGATGGGATAGAAGCACAAACGTAGTTGATATTTCTCTAGAACAGAACAGAACAGAACGAATGCTTTAACGCCCTTTCTTGCAGATGCTGACATGATGCTTGAAAAATCAAGAACACAGAAACAACCCGTATCCCCTCTCCTAAACAAAATTCAGTATTAATCCCGAGTCATATCCATGCTAGCCAACTTCAGTGAGTAGTCTCTGCATCATAAAGCCGAAGAATATAATATTATCATAAAACATTACCGTATATATTCAGTTAATACAGGAGGAGTGAGAGTCCCTATTAGGATATGCATATGCACGACCATGTCAGTCTATAGTCGGAGAGAAAAAAGGGCAGAAAGGAACCTTGTGCATGGTCAATGAAAGGAAGATACCAGGTAGATGGAGACTGGGATGAATCTAAATCCTTATCCTTATCCTTGGTGCAGTATTCTGAGGAAGTAAAACATTAAGTAAAATTTTCTTTTCCAATGGGGTGCGTCAACCGATCCTTCCTCTTCGAATATCAACTGTCTGGAGACCCTCCCCCGCCAACATATTAACCTCAGGCATTATATATAGTTTGCTGACATGGCACAAGAGCCGTAGTAGGCCAGGTTTGTATCATGAAGTAATCATCGATCGGACATGGGTACCCGTCAAAATCAAATATCTCTGTTCGCCGCAGGAGTGGAAGAATGGGCGAGGAGAACTGTGGGGAGTGCGCGTGTGTCCGCAATGTGAAGAAGGACTCATGGCAAGATGTGCAGTAGACTGAGAAACATTCTGGTCTCTCTCGTGAACGTCACCGACACCCAATTGAGGAGTGAATGGCGCCGTCCAGCAGAAACAACAATCTGATCCCAGACTTGTGCCTGATGGAAGATAGATCAAGCCTTCCAGCACACGCCAACTCAACAATATTCGAGTAGAAGAAGCCCTCTTCTCGATTATACGCAACATATCGAGTCTGACCCTCATACCCGACTTCGAAGATGTACCCCCTGTGGCAAGCTGCGCTCCTCGACCAGCTTGTGTCGAATTATAACACGCTTTGATTCACTCCTTTCGCACAGCTCACTCGCCACGAGCCGTTCCGTCCAGGCAGGCTTCTAGCGCTCCTTGAGACGTGATACCGTCAGATAGCCTACCGAATCGTCTCACCTAGGTTGTAGGTCCACCAGGCTCTGAGGTGCTATTCCAGTAACGTTCGACGGCGCTCCGAGCGATAGGATTGCCCCGGAACCGTCGCTGGAAGTAGTTGAACAAGGCAAACTCATCTCGACTGAGAACGTAGCTGTTCGGTTGCGCCTGTATCCGTTGCCAGAGCTGGCTGATGGCAGTTTCGAGGACTGCTGTCGTCTGAGGATTGATACGACCATCTTCGCTGTTCCTGGCTTCTTCTAGAGCGAGCCGTACTGGGTCTCTTCTCGAACTGGAGACCGCATTGGTCATTGTGGAATGGCGTTCTTATGAAGGTTTATCCGGGTTTGTCGTGACTGCAACGAGAGAAGATACATATAATATGAAAGGACCATTAGCCTGTATATGAAGGATTGTGCGAGGAAGTAAGGTGTCAAAGCTGAACAAGCTCGCATGCGCCCTCTGCACCGAACGTGTCAACGGTTTCAGTTTCTAACAAAATTTCCCTGGGAGGATGTAGATAGAAATCATGAGAATGACAACTTACTTTAGACGGCATCCACAAGTTGCCGCGTGAAGACAAGTCAAGATAGTGTAGTGGGAACTCTGCAAGCCAGGACCTGTTAATCGGGAGGTAGCTTTTGTTTCCGGAGATCTTCATGCTGCCTCCTGAAGACCCGTCCAGAGGAACCATCTCGTCCGGACTCAGGAATCAACAAAACCACAATCCTTGCGACTTCATTTCCATCGGCCATGTGGCAGGTGGGGCCGTGGACGGATTCTCCCGCTGCAGCAGACGGGGCTCTTTCTCAGGTTTCTCTTCGTTTTGGGAAACGATCAGGCTTAGACGGTGTCTCTGCGTTTCATGGTAGGGCTAACGGGGCATAGCCGAGGTGGATGATCACGATCAAGGTAATAGGGCACCAGATAATGTCAGTCGGACTTTAGCTGATTGTCCGGGTAGGAGATTCGATTCGGGAAATTCTCCTTGACAGGGATGAGAACGATGTCATGATACGTTGCAGCGGCATATTGGCAGGGTCGTAGGTATTACTAGGTGGGGTTCGGGGGATTTTTTCATCGAATATGAATTGGTCAGCGCCAGGCTAAAAAGAAGCGAACGTCCATTCAATGGAGAGGAAATAATTCGTTGGGGAACCAGGACGGATGCGTTTGCTTCGTGGTCGAACCACTCAGAGAGAGGACTAATTGTATATAGCGGCTTAACCCGAAGGAGGTACACCATGATGGATGGTTATACCTCAGTACTGTAGAGGACACCACACCATGCCTGCAATTGAAACGCAGAGACCGATCTTCCGAAATACCTTCTCCTTCCCTGTTAGGAGCAATTAGTCGCTTCAGTATTTTCCAGATACGCTGGTGAGTAATGCGTACCAAGGGATCGCCAGTGCGGCAGAACCGTTGCGGCTCCACCGTGTCCAGTCCAAGTCTGTACCTCCATGGGACGACGGGTTAGTTCGTGGATGAATAATAATAACGGTTGTAGCCCTATTCGTAGGAGGATTTCCGGACCCTTCCCTCGGACTAGGTTAGATCCGCCGTTCCCTGAAAGTCAGCCACATTGGAGCCAGAAATACACATCAGGTAGTGGTAGTACGCTATCATGAAGTAGCATCTCGAAAACTCAATCCCCCAAGAAAATTCACAGAAGGATAGGCCGAAAAAATTATGGTAAATAAAATCAATTTCATATTCCATGACCCTACAGGAGCAGCGTAGAAAATGCGTTGATTAGGTCTGGTGACCGCCAGTCACCGTCATAATTATGGCGTGTCCTTTTTACCCACCTTTGGTCAAGAGGCTCCGTTAACGGTCGAACACGCCCTAAGCGGTCCCAAACGAAGAACTCACCGACATGTTTCATTATCTGGCTGGTCCTTGGAACGCATGGGGTCGATCGGGAGCTCCGTAACAAAATTCCCGGACAGGGAGAAATTGAATGAAAAGATGGAACCTCGAGAGACCCTTCTCCAGCAAGACCCGCTGCAGGGGACAGCCATACGCGTGGCTGCGGACAATGACTTGGTTAAGTTAGTTATTTTCCTGCACCTCCATTCATAAGCGCGTATCCTCCAGTTTCTCCTCGAGCTTCCACGCAGATGAGATCCACTGAACCCGTACTTTAGACGATTGTGTGCCATCTTCCGCGACCCCATCGACTACCCGAGGATGGCGCCCAGGGGTCAACATCATGAACCATTCTCCAACACCGAGCAATCCCTGCGGACAGGGAGCATGCTTATCGTATTGCTCGCATCCGGGCCGTGAAGAGGTCGGTGGTTGGACGCTCGGGCCTCGATGAAGGGTTGTACAGAAGCCGCACAGTCGACCAGGACCCCGAGTATGACCATGGTGTGAGGCAGCTTCGGGATTCATGGAAGGCATATCGGAAGAAGGACGTGCGTAGTGTAGATGTTACTAAAGAATCGCCGCAGTCGACTAGGGATCTGGCTAAGTAGGTAGGAGGCGAGACGTGAGTGGAATACTCGCAAGTGACCTGCAGAAAGTTTTAGTCCCTAGTACGGAATACTAGGATGGGAGCGTGGATGGCCATGTCCCCTGAAGCACACGATGGGAATTCGATCCGATGCATGAAGCTGAGGAGGAAATCCGTATGGACTATCGGGCGAATGTACACCAGACAAGGTTTCGGATAGGATAAGCCGAAGCTGCGGCACGGGGAAGTTGGAAGCAGCAGCCGTGCGGAGAGGACCATGCCATAGAAGGACTCCGAACGAGGTGCATCAGGGTCTGTATGGTCCACGGATGTGTAGCTGCCGATAATCTTTGCAATAGTAGTGACGGGGAGGATTTGAGGGTCTTGGACTACCTACCCAGGTAGGTGTCGGACAAGTTAGCGCGGAGCCAGGGGTGGTATAAGAGGCTCGTGATAGCCAGCAGTTATAACATCGACGACCTAGGTGATTAATAATTGACGCCAGGGAAATTATTCTGGCTGATATGTTGTGCTCTTGTCAGTTAGTTCCTATCTCACACGATAAACAATTGTGTCGACGTAGGTATGTGCATATATGTTTGTATCGGAACTCCATACCACTCGACCAAAAAGGAGAACTCCCGGTTGGTCTCCCCGGCTCTGACAGTTTGTATATCAATCGTGTACACATACATATTATGTTCTATATTAGGATCTGTCTGACACTGCAGGAAGTGATCATCGCACTGTCATGCGCAACCTACGCATGAGATGGAATAGTAATCATGCGTGGGCTAAATCTTCTAGTCTTGTAAATGTCCCCGCCCTGGAGAAGCTGCCCAAGCCGCGGCTTTTCATATTGCCTTGTGATTATCGCACGGTGTGCATTTCGTACGTCGGTAGTCAATGCTGGCAGTCTGGCACCATTTAGGTATTCTGACTCCTTTCCCTGTAGCTCGACCCAGACCCGGAGCCAAAAAATTTCGAGGCAGAGATGTCACATAGGATTCCGAAATGGGAAATTATAAAATAATATTGCCACATCCGGCATTGTAACTATATATATGGATGACTAAGCATAATTTTTTACGATGAAGCTAGATACGGACCGGAGAGGGACAAAGGTGGTTGATCTGCCCCACGTTTTTGGTAATCTTCCACAATTTGATCTAACGTCGGAGAGGGTCTGACGTTGTCGCAGAACCTACTGAATTTCCGCTCTGGTCGGTTCGAATATAAGAAAATGGTGTACTATTTCACGTCGAACGTGGTCAGCCCCGCGGCTTTTATCTACGCGGGGAAGGACAAATTCGAGAGTACGACGACGGTCTTTCCTCGATACCTGGACTTGATCTGACGGATACACTTTCAGATGAGGAACTCATTAAATATGGTCTAGAGAAGGATGTCTGGTACCGTGATGGAGACCCCTTCCGTTATCTTTTGAGTGCTGGAACTCTGACGTGATGGTCTCCTAGGGTTTGTGTCCCTCGCCAGCAGCTGTTGCCTTGAGAGCCTCGTCTGATACTCTTCAGTTCCACGTCGACAATCTTTCTAGCGCGCATATATACCTTCGGCTCCGCGATAATGAGAGTTGGGATAACATTCCCCAAGCGCTCCTAAATGACTGCGCCCAGCTCACCAAAGCGAACTCCATTGACGGTAGACACCCATGTCCCATGAATCCTGATCGTTACGGCTCATTTCGAACCAGGAAATAAGAAGGATAATATCACTGTCATCTACACCCCCTGGTCGAACCTGATGAAAAATGCCTCCATGGCGGTTGGGCAGGTGTCTTTCCATAACCCCAAGCTGGTCAAGAAAGTATTCGTCCCCGCACGTGAAAATCCGATCGTGAACCGTCTAAACAAGACGCGGGTCGAAAAATTCCCGGATCTGATGGCTGAGAAGGAGGAATACTTGAAGAAACAGCGCAAAGAGGAGAGACGGATAAGGGAGGAAAAGAAGGCCGAGGAGAAGAAGGCTAGAAAGGACAGAGAAGAATTGAAGTGGCAAAAGGAGCACGCCTACGACGACATCTTTAGCGAGGAGAACATTCAAATGAGCAGCAACCAGGATCGTGATCCGGATTTCCTCGACGATTTCATGTGATAATAGTGAACATATCGAAGAGGGAAACGGTTCGCAAACCTTCTCAGAATTAGCTCCATGACACAGGCCGGCCAGCCAGGAAAGATGACAGAGATGCCGTAGAACATAACCAGAAGGATTCTCACATTGAATGTGAGTCAGGTACAGGGCATAACCAAGGAAGCGCTGGACATTTAGTTACTATTCTAGCCTGCAGTCTCTGATATCTCACCGGCAAAGGACCTTATGATGTCCATCCATTTACGAGTGACGACAAAGTCAACCATATAGATACAAAGGCATCCGCAGAATGAAAAAAAAAGTTTTATTTATCAATTGTCTCAATTGTCTGACGTAGAGGGGCAGTATATTGCCCAGTTTAGGTGCGTATTGTAAGGTGCTCTGCAGCTGCAGAGACAAACAATCGCATATCTGGAAAGACACCTTAGGTATATTCTCTAAACTACTGGGAATAGGTGAGCTAGTGATCGTAGAGGGCAGCCTAGGCCTGGCATCGTCCTTAAGGGAATGGTGGTGGGATGCCTGGGACCCTAGGCAAGACTCATAATTCACTAATTATCAATCAGCTAGTAAAATTATTTCCCGAGGAGAATTACTATGTTGGTGTCATGTCTACCTAATTTAGCTGCAGTCGAGTTTCAAACACGAGATAATATCTTATCGCAGCACGCGGGCGGGGTCAGTGAATCCACCTGGTCTGCGTCGAGTGGATAGGATGGAAAAGCCACAGCGCTAGATGCTGCTCGATGGTACGAGTGGTTCTTCAAATAGGAGATTTTGTTTTTTTGTTTCGTCCAGTCTGCCACTAGTAGCATTGCATCTCCCATCTTATTAGGACGAATCTGTCTCGGAACTTGGACAATATCCTAATAGACTAATGAGAAAAGTCTTTGTATATCTGTACTACCATCCGCTGCAAGGCAGCGAATTTCCTCCCACTGCTGAAGAATTTCATTAATCCGGTCAGCTTTTCCTGACTGGTGAAGGACTTTGGCAATCACGGCATGTGTATCTAGAAGAACCTGACTGGGAAGTTCACAGTTACTGTGCTTCTCAAACTTAATGAGTCGCTCGTTATTTTCATTGAGGGGAGGCAGATCACGGATGAGGCCACGCTGGAACCCTGGGTAGGTTTTTATTTGATAAGTATTCTCTTCAGCCTGGTTAAGTAAGTATATAATAATTCTATGATTTGGTGAAACACATACAGTTGATTCAAGTGCAAGGTTAAGCCTGCCAAACTCTGAGTGAAGTGGAGGCTGCATTGACATGGCATTTCTAGGATCATTGATATTATCTGGACCGAGCTGTGCAATGTTCTGGAGACTGGGAAACAAGAGATATAGAGTTGACCAGCACTGGGCAATATTTCTTTCCTGAAGTACTTGTTTAGAAAATGCTCAATTATATTTGAGAATTGAAACTAACCTGGATAGGATTTTCATACTTCCCTAGAGAAAATGGGATAATATGGGCTAGCTCTGTATTTATAATGTTGTCGCCTAGGATCTCAGCAGGGAATTTTTCTTGGGCTGCTTGATCCCAAAAACCAGTAACAACACAGCGATAGTTATCCCGTTTTAAGCACATTTTCTTCAGCCTTTGTTGAGCCTTTCTTGAACTTGACTCTATCATCATAGCTGATACATCATCTACTGTGATGTCGGTGTCTGAGAATGGTGATGGGCTCACAAGCGGTGTCTTTCCACCTTGGGCTTTCACTATTAGATAGAAAAATATATTAGTCACAATATAATAGGCATGAGAAAAGGAACATTGCATAGGATAAGACGATACTTGGAATTAAAACTGCAGAGGTTAAATGAGTAGCAAGTTCATAGAGTAAGTTATGATCTTCACAAACGGCAATAAATTTGACAATGATACGTTTGCCATCAAAGGGCAAATTCTCAATAAAAGCATTTAGAACTTTGACTGTATCATCTGATGAAGATCGAGGTATATATATTGATAACTTCTGTTTAGATTCGATTTCATTGGCATGAAGTTCTTCCAGGTCTGGTGGCGCTGGAGATAGAGAGGCACTCAAAGCAAGAAGAGATTCAAGTGAGCTTTCTATTTCGAAAGACATGTCTGGTCTGCAGAGATGACTTCAGAGATACGGTAGAGAAGGCAACACAACTGGAGAAAGATAGATGACTGAAAAGGGAGAAGTGGACAATTAAAGTGACATCCAAGGGTGCCTGAGTGGGGCCCCAAATCCGGAGGAGCTCTCAATGACTTCAACCGCGCTAGTGCTGTTGACAGCCGTGTCCTGTAGCAAGTTATCGATAATTGTCCGATCAATTCAACGACCACCGACATCGTTGTATATCTCAGTGCGATGGGAGATAGTATGCATGCAGACCCTCCGTCTGCTGTCGCTCAAGGTTTTTCGGTCCCTAACTAAAAAGACAGCCCGTTCTGTTCTAACAGTCGTCGTCGCAATAGGCACGAAGTCAAAGAACAAGAAGAACAAGAAGTCTGCAGCGAAGAAGAAGGCCAACAATGAGCAATCAAAAGGCAACATACAATTGGAAAAGGAAGAATCAGAACCATTGAGTCCTGCGCCTACTGTATGTGGCTACACGGCTATTGCGTCTACAAACTGGCACTGACGGTGGATGGTAGGATAAGGATGGTGATTCCGTTAAAGACAGCGAAGTGGAGCCGGTAGAAGAGCAAGAGAACGACGATAACGATAGAACGGACGATGTATCTCTACCTGTTAGGACAAATAAGGTAGCCAACTCAGATGCGAAAGCCAACAAAGATGAAGTCGCAGACAATTCATCTGCCTCTCCTGCGCTCGAGTCCGAGGATCGATTCAATGCTCTGGTGCGAGAAAGAGATTCTTTACGAGAAGAAGTGACGCGGATGCGAAAGTCTTTAGAGGAGATCCAGTCTAAGCATCGGGAAGAGAGTCAAGATCTTCAACAAAAGTTGGAAGAGTCGGAGAGCAAAAAGGAACACGCAGAAAACCAATTCCAGAAGCTACTGGAGAGGGTTAACACGATCAAGTCACAGCTTGGTGAGAGGCTAAAGGAGGATGCTGTATGAATTTGCGTCTATCCCCTTCTTGAGTTTCTGCTAAGTAAATAACAGGAAGAAATTGCCCAAGCACGATCCCGGATAGAAGAATTAGAGGACCACAACTCGAATTTGAAAGCGGAGCTAGATGCAAAAGCTGCGGAGTTATCAACCATAGCAGAAGAAGCAGGACAACGATCGAAGGAGCTTTCCAGCTTGCGGGATCGAACCACCTTGTCGCAGCAAAATTGGCTTAAAGAGAAAGAAGAGCTGGTTGAACAAGAAGCCTACATTCGGGCCGAATTCGAGGAAGCCAAACAGGCTATGCACAACTGGGAAGTTCTTGCTATGGAGGAACGGTCTATTCGAGAAAATCTCGAAGGAAAAGTGATCGATCTTGAGGACCAGCTCTCTGGTCTCAGAGAAGCATACGAGAAGGCAGTGTCCGAGCGAGATAGTCAAGTGGTGACCGTGGATGGCCTTCAACGAGCCTTGCAGGAGATTCAAACAGGTAATTTATCATTCCTCATATCTCAAACACTGGCGGCTAACAAGTTACCCAGCGCGCAAAAAGGAACTGCGTGAACTTGTTGAGAGCTCCGATGCTCAGCTTGAGGAGCTTAAGCAGTCCGTCCGTGAGGCGGAGAAGAGGGAGTCTGAAGCCAAGGATGCCCTCCAACACGCTCAGAAAGAGCTGGAGAGGTTATCCCCATTCGAGAAGGAAGTGAAGGAGAAGAATCTCCTCATTGGGAAACTGAGACATGAAGCAGTTACTCTTAATGACCATCTTACGAAAGCTTTGAGATTCCTCAAACGAGGAAAGCCGGAAGACAACGTCGACAGGTTAGTGAGCTTCGCAGGATGATTACTACTGGGTTTCTGCTAAATCTCCTAGACACATTGTCACAAACCATCTATTACACTTCCTCGCCTTGGACCGCTCAGATCCCAAGAAATTCCAGATTCTACAGTTGATTGCAGCACTTCTGGGATGGACTGATGGTACGTATAGCGGTAGTACTCTTGCTGCTTATTGCCTCGGACTAACAATTATCGGATAGAACAACGCGAGCAAGCAGGCCTTGCACGACCAGGCACCTCGAACGCATCTAACCGACTAAGAGTTCCAAGCGCCCCGATACATCGAAATCCAAGCGCACCGTCATTAGTGACCGAGTTCATGGACACCGGAAACGCCAGCAGAGAATCACTAGCTGAGCTATGGTCCAATTTCCTCGAGCAGGAAGCACAAGCTGGACCTGAGCACCAGCACAAAATTGGCGCCCAGAAATGAGCTAGTCAATCTGCTTCCATCGATGACTTCGTTCCAGGATTGAAGTCCTTCCAAACCATCCACTTGCGGAGAAATCCTAGGCGTCTAGTGGATTGCGCAGCTGCTTCTGTGCTATGATTACAGGACTGTCTGTTTTGGCCTATTGTTTACCGTCGTGTACAGTAACGGATTTATGTCACTAGCAACTTGCCCATTCTTCAGGACATACAACCATCTACCTACTTGCAGATAGAACCCCAGTAGGGAAAGGCCTCGTTGTCTTTGCGCGGTAGATATTCAACTCTTGGCCACCAAAGCAGACGGCTTTCTTGGAGTCTGTCTTAATACTCAACTTCAAACTAAGATATAGACTCTATATCAGGAAAGGCACATGAATGGATATGACTTGAGTCACATTGTCCTCTCAATCAGCGAAAATAACTAAATGAAACATTTGCTCAGTCGCAGCTGGGTTCTTCGGTGGTCCTTCTCAAACAAAGTCGTAGGGAATAAGGAAAGTCGAAGCGATTTCCAATAGCACAGTGGAGAAAAGAACAAAAAAAATACTCGCAGGGAAACATGTAATTAAAGTGGATATCTGTAAGCGCCTGCTGACGAAGGTCGGACATGAAGCCTTCTGACTGCCTCACTTCTGGGCCGTCTCTCGGCCCGTTTGGTCCTTCTTAAATCTAGCTTCACTTTTCCGTCCTCGGCAAACATGAGATGATCGCCCCCGCATCATCCCTCACAATCGAACTAGTAACCATTCATGGTCTGCCTTTGAGAGTTACGGCTGAGCTCCCTGTCGGCAGACGGGCTGATAGGCCGGCTACCGGAATGAGCACCTGCAGCGCTGCTCTCCTTCAGAGCCAGAAGCTGCTTGGCACGGAAAGTCTCGTAGTGGATCTGGCTCGTCGTCTCGATGAGGTCCTGGAGATGGGTCCGGGTGAGAAAGTTTCGCAGATATACGAATTCGCAGTGGTTCTCATCCTCGACGTTGATCACACCCCAACGGTTCTGACGACCACGAACCTGCTTTCCGTTGACGATGATGGACTTCTCGCTGCCAACAACTGCGAAGGGAATGATATCCTGGAACGTTGTCAGCTGACATCTTTGACACCTAGTGGCTATAGCGCATGTAATGTACCTTAATCTGGGCGTTGACAGCACGTTCCTCATCATCAAGTTCATCATTGTCGTAGGGATACATCTTCAGGTTGTGGAAGGTGAATTCCTCCTTGATTCTCTCCTTGAAAGCCTGACGCTCCTCGAGCGTCAGGGAGTCGGACTTGGCGATAACGGGGACAACATTGACAACGTCAGACAGCTTCTTCAGGACAACAATGTCAATGGGTTTCAAACTAAGGCGCCGGTTAACATCATTCAGGTTATCAATGGACGTCGAGGTGAGCCGTACGCATGGCCGGATGGCTGGATGAAGAAGAGACAGCAGTGGATTCGGGTATCTTGAATGTAGCGCTCACGCTGAGCAGTGAGCTCCTTGCGCAAGTATGCTGAGTGCTGGTCCTTAATGTACTTGACAATGGGGTCCCAGCTTGACCATCATTAGCGGACTTGTAAGAAAGAATCAGGATCGGAGGTTTACCATCTGTCATTGTTCACCTGATCACCATAGCCAGGGGTATCCACAATGTTCAATCGCAGACGCACACCATTTTCCTCAATGACTTGCGATAACGGTCAGCGACTGAAGTCCAACTTGACAACCAACGAACATACTGTGGGACACGGTCTGAATCTCAGTAGTGGAGCGCACGGGCTCATTGGGGGTCAGACGACCCTTAGAGTCAATCAGGTGAGAAGCGAAGATGGTGTTAATCAGAGTCGACTTTCCCAGACCAGTCTGACCTAAATATCGAAAGAGCGATATCAGTAAAACACCGCATTTAACCATCAGTGGAACGTGGGGCCATTGGGCACGTACCAACACACATCACATTGAACTGGAAACCACGCTTGAGCAGCTTCTTCTCGATTTGCTGTGTGATACTATCGAAACCGACATGGCTGCGAGGGAAGACCGCATTCTGCGGCGCGGGGGTTGTGCTTGCAGCAGCAGCCATCGTGGACACGAGTCGCGAAGTGTCCTAGGGGGAAGTCAGAGGAAGCGAGAAGGAGACGTTCGTTCAGGCAACTCACGAACCGATACCACGAAGTGAAAAGAGGGACGAGAAGGAAATCAAGAAGATCAATCTCCTGTAAGTACCAAACTCCAGTCCAAAGTCAGGTCGGCTGCTCCCCCTTATTGTTGTCGCGTTGGTCAGGGGGGCCGGCATGATCTAGTCCAACTTGGGTTTAGCCCATTTCCCCGTACCGTTCGGGCAAGCAGAACTGGATGGTTCGAGTTCCAGTCTGAAGCTTCAAAAATTCTGGAGTCGCACCGCGGCATCTATATCAGCGATCCACGATCGGTGTCCGACTTCAGGCTGTAATATTAGCCTCTGATCAATTTCGATCTTTCTGTCTCTCTCCGACATCGAAAATTATTATCCCACGAATAACGATGGCCTCACGATCGCTCTCCGCCTTTGCGCTCTTCCGCCCCCAGCCGTTGTCCCAGTCGACATCAGTGACAAGATGGCAATCTCTCGTTCAAGCGTTCTCATTTGGTCGTGATTCGACTTTCAGCCCCGTTGCCTCGTCAATGACCGTCAATGGCATACTGTCCGATATCTGGGAATCTATCCTCCGTGCAGTACCGAAGAAGAAGACATCCCACATGAAGAAACGACACAGGCAGATGGCCGGCAAGGCCCTCAAGGATGTGAAGAACTTGAACACTTGTTCGGGATGTGGCCAGGTCAAGCGTGCTCATCTTCTGTGCCCTCACTGCGTCTCAGGTGGGTGTTCTTTTGGTCGTCGACGTGAGGTTTGGCTACTAACAGGTCGAACAGACATTCGACAGCAATGGCGGCAGGTGCAGAAGGAATAAATTCGCAAGAGGATGTAGAATATATACCATCATGGGGGCAATGTACTTTTATGTAGCATGGATATATGCCATGTGGGTCGCATGACACTCGGCGTCTGGTTATGATAGGAAAGCTTGCATGCTCTTACAATTAACAAAATTCAATGTAACAACTTCCAGAATGATAAAAACCACTATCTCATTTGTAGTGTCTCTACCTTTACATTCACTGATGGTGGGTGCGGTGTGGTAGATCGGGTACATGATCTCACCCACTTCGAAGGTTTTCCCCAGACCTCATCAAACATGTGAACCAGCGGAATCTAGGCGACCGTCAGACCCAGCAACGGCGCAGATATCTAGTAGAGTGTCTCCTTTGTCGCAACCAACCACTAGACTAGAGGACTGAACATGGTAAGGTCTTGATAGTCATGGTATTGTCATTGACCACTAACATAAAATTCTGGAAAGTCAAAACAATATCTGTCCTGGTACTCCGCGGACAATGGTATGTTTGGACCTCACGTCTGAGCACAGATAGTAAGCAGATACTAAAACGTCACTTAGCTCATTCTATCGACATTTTCTCTCTGGCTGTAACGGAGAAGCAGATACTCTCTGCTTCTGGCGCTTCAGCACTTAAGGTTCATTCAACAACAGAGCCAGACTTCCCTCTGGCACAGTCTATTGACGGTGCACATCCAGTAGGCTGTCACCATGTAGTGACCAGTGGGGATGGTTCTAGAGCAGCAAGTGTTGGCTTCGGGGGCGAGACGAAGATCTGGTCATTCAAGGAGGGGAAATGGGTTGAAGATGAGAAGCTTTCAGGTAAGACACTTGGTCAGATTATGCAATAATCGCTTCATTATAGGCTGACTATGCGGACAGTAGCTATTGGGAAGACTGCTGGCATCTGGGCGCCAGCTCTCTCCCAGGATGGACAGTATCTTGCTGGTACTACGCAGGATGGCCACATCAAAGTGTGGGATCTGCTTGGCAACGGCGAACAGATACGTGACCACGACACCAAGGGCAGCTTTGGCACCTGCATAGATCTGGTATATGGAAACCTGAACCTTAGAATCTATAATCTACACTATTCACTACATAAGCTAACATGATACCCACAGTCAACTGACGGCCGACTAATGGCGAGTGGACATGAAAACGGCAGCATCTTCATCTTCCGCACAGACACCGGCCGCATGCCATTCTCACTGTCTGGTAAGTGGTTCCTATCGTAGAATCATGTTGCGGTTTCTGCTGATATTGACTCGACACAGGGCTGGTAAAGCCAGTTAGGACAGTAGCCTTTTCACCTGGAGGAAAGCTCCTCGCTGCTGCAGGAGACTCAAAAGTCATCGTTCTATATGACACGGCTTCTGGAGAGCAAGTAGCTAATCTTACTGGACATTCCGCATGGATCATGTCCCTTGACTGGAGCCATACAGGAGAATACCTCCTTAGCGGGTAAGTTCACCTAACTTCGTGCTTACAGTCTGCAAGGGCTAACATATGACAAGTTCCTTCGACGGAAAGGTCAAAGTGTGGTCAGTTGATCGAAGAGCCTGCGTGGCTACTCATTCTGAAACGGAGAAAGCCATCTGGAGTGTCAAATGGCTACCCAAGATAGGAAGAACAGAGGGATTCGCTGTCGCAGGGGCAAACTGCAGCATTTCATTCTACCGGGAGGCTACTGGTGGCTAGTTGTCTCATAGACAAAATTTCCTTCTCCGGTCTTATTGATTGATGAAAAATCCCATTTGATGTCTTCATGCCGACAAGAGTATCACATACGTAATGCGTACTATTGACATTGTAGTATGCCATCTCAATGCCACTATAACTGAATCGCGTATCTCTAACATGCTACGTGAGAATTGCCCATTCTACTCTGCCGAGGAGCACGTCAACCATGATATTCAGGGGAAGGTAATGAATGTCAACAAAACCATGTTTAACTGGGTATCAAAAATAACTAGTAATTAAACAGAGAATCAATGCCTTCTGAAATGGCACTGCTTCGGGCAACAGATGAAATCTAACATCAAGTGAAAAATCGTAGCAATCATCGCAGACAATCATCCAACCCTCCGAGATCATTTCATACTGTCCACGAAGAGTTTCCGCATCCTCTTCAACAACGCTCCGAAATCGCGATTTTCGTTGACAACATCAAGTTCGCGTTCGACGGCGGCCCTCTCTAGCTTCGGTTTTGTATGGAATATCTCATAGTCTCGACCGCCCGTACCAAGTTCGAACCACGCCTCTCGCTCCCAGTCTTTTTCCAGCAAATGAGTATAGACGATCTTCAACCTATCCTCACGACCAGCTCCTTCGATCCGCATACATAGATAATCCTGCCAGAATTCCAATTCCGGAGCATTCAGTCGTGCCTGAGCATCCAGACGGCTAGTGTGAGCCCTTTGGGCTTCTAATCTCTGATTGATCGCCTCTTGAGTCTGCGCAATCTGCTGTTTCAGACGGTCTCGCTTTGCTAGGCGCGTATCGCGCTCTGCGGTTATGGAGGCGATCGCAGTATGCATCTCGGTAGCCTCAGTGGTTTCCTTCTGGAGCGTCTGCTGATGTGTTTGAGTTTTCAATTGGAGAATTTCGATATCTCTTTGTTTCATACGCTGGTCCTCTTTTTCGGATGTTAGTTATAGTTGTCTTTGCGACGCGAGGTCAAGCGGGGTCTACCTTGGAGCTCAGCAAGATTGATGCGAAATTGATTCCGTTCCTCAAGAACCTGCTTCCTCCCTCTTTCAATGAAGGCATCGAATTTCATCGTAAACTGGGCCATTCGGTTCCGTAGGTCTTCAAAGCCGAAACTGATGCTCGGTAGAGAGTCTGCCATTGAAGGCGCATCGGCGGATGCGAGTGGCGGTCGCATGCCGCTTGTCGACATGGACGGGTCAAACGTCGCCATGATGAAAATACTTGGAGATGCAGGTGTAGAAATCTTGGTATACTCCTAAGACGAGGCTTATCAGTGTCAATAATAGACAAAATCACGGCTCTGTTGCTGCTAAGGCTGGTCGGCGTGTTGTGTCACTCGATGTCAAAACTCGCGTCGAGGATTTGGCGGTTGCGGTGCAACGGGCCGACAACCGCCACTCTAACAAAGTTATCAGACTTAAAGTGCCTAGTGAGCTGGAGCTAATCCGACATTCCGGTGCGTGCCAAGCCGGCGATTCTGCTAACAATCAAAAAGCAAAAATGAATTGTGAGCTCCGAAATCGAGCATTCAGGCTGCATTTATAGTTATAGAAGTTATAGATGACTGCCACGGTCATGATTCAGATGAGACCAATTCCACACTTCTTTCTGCGATACAATCGTGGATAAAGCTCTTTACTACTTCCATCGATATGCTTGCCTCGCAAGTTACGCGACATATACTCAGCAGCAGACAGAGGCCAGATGGATGAACACCACACCGATGCTCTTCAATATGGGCAGCTAGGGACACCGGAGTATATCCCGGAGCCAGGCTCCTGGAGATTTCCCCGCGTAATAGCAAGAGGTCAGCTATTTTTTCTTGATTCCCAAAGCCGATCGCTGACCTCTATTCAGTGCCTTGCATTTCATATGCTGGAGTGACTAGGGAAATATTACCCCCATCGATCGACGCCGTACCAGCAACTTCTTCAGATGGAAGTCAATTGACCCCGCTGACGGAGGCACATCCGCATCTCGCTGCTGTCTCTTCTCTTGACCGAGGAGAAGCATTATCTCGCACCGTGATAGCCGCCACAAACGTATGTGATCCTGGAGTATCCAGCCTTTTTGCCCTAGGAAATGCGGTCGACTTGGGAAAGGATACTTCTGGAACTCGAACGGTACCGATCGCAGTAGCTGTAACGGGACGATGCGGAGACACTATCTCGTTCTTCAAAATTGAAGACGAGGTGGCTGAATGGTCGCAGGAGAAATCCTATAAAGCACGAGTTCCATCGATTGGGACAGCAGAATCAACTAGCTGGGTGGGTTCTGGGATTTCGGTGCGTCAGATATGTTTTGCACAAACAACGGAAGTTAAGGCGACCTGGATGTCTGCGCGTCTTTCGATGTCCACAACGATCTTCAGACCATTGTACCATCAAGCTCCTGTAGCTGCCGGCCAAGAGAACTGTCTCGATCATGAAGCTCTCCCAGCCCATCGCAACTCGCGTCTTAATGCAAATCCTTTGGTGGACATTCCTTGTTCACGCACTGGAGGATATCCCCATGCTGATGTGACGTTCAACCCGTGGTATCAGAAACAACTAGCAATCGTGGATGAACGTGGAAACTGGAGTATCTGGAATATTTCAGGCAGGAATAGGCGTTCCAAGGGCAACTGGCTTGCAGACTGCGTTAAGTCTGGCACTCTGCCTTCGGCAGACTCTGTGCTAAACGATTTCAGTCAAGAGAAACCGCGTTATGATGGATGGGCTTCCATCCAATGGGTCACAGATATCAACCATCTGATCGTGTGCGATCGCCGTTGTATATTTCTCTATCAGATTACGCATAACTCCGTTGTTGCACGTCCTATTGACCTCGGGCTGAAGCGAAAAACTGAATGGATTCTCGACTTGAAGCGCAGCCCGTCGAACCTGTCCATTATCTTCATACTGACAACATCCCGGATCTTCTGGCTTGATATTTCTTCTAGCGATGCTTTGTCCAGTGGAACAGAAGGCAGTCCGCTTTCTCCCCAACTGTCGTGGCGTCATTTTCGAGACACAGACGATATCACATTACAGCTCGCTCCTGCTCAGATCGGCAACGGTATGTCGCTTCTTTCAATGGGGGAATTATTATCACGGCTGACGTTTTCTAGACTTATATCTCGTCCTTTACTCTCGTTTGAACGATCTAGCACAGGCATTTCAGCTTTCTCTGTCGCCAGAGGAAGCGGGTCGACTCCCTTTTATGGCTGATCCTTTCGTAATGCAAATACGCCGTCCGACTCAGCATGTATCGAGTGAAACTGGAAGCGATGACTACGACGCAACTGTTGCGACTATGATATTCAAGGAAGTAGAGCACGGTCCGCCTTCTGTGCAGAGGGAGTTCTATGATCCGAATCTTAGGCTTGTGAAGCTCTTTATGCTGGATTCTCGTTCTGTTCTTATAGAGTCGCTCTACATGGGTGTCAGGAATGATGAAGCCACTGACTACGCCGACTACACGCAAGAAATCTCCTTGGGAGGTGATATTTTGCGGTTAAAAAAGCGAGCTACGGCTACGCGGGCTAGTCGTACAACCGCTGGCCCAGATGATTACTTCGTCGTTGATGACCTGGATGAGTCCATATCACGTATGGCGATCCAAACTTCTGATTTGCAGCCGTATTCTATTAGAATCTCTACGCCTCCTCAGTGGACAGTTGATTACTCTCCGGTGTACTCCGCTGTGACCGGAAAACAACAAGCATATGTGGGAAGGTTCAATGTTGAGCTGCTGCCAGAAAGAGGCTTTGGAGATTGCCTCGCGGATCTGCATGATCGACTCTCTAGCTCTCCATTTAGTGAATCAATCACGGCGGAGACATTGTAAGTTAAGCTTCTCCCGTCTTATGAATAGTACTGACGACCTCTCAGGCTTGAAGTAGCTTGTTGTCTGCCGTTCCTGGATGAAATTGATGAGAACGCAAAAGAATTCCAACGTCTCAAGACGATCATCCTTCAAGAAATAGACGAACCGAGCAGGCCGCGCTTCCTTCCGGCCAGTCTGTCGTCCCTGCTGAGCGGGAACTACGAAAGGGAGAAGGAAACATCATTGGCACTTGGTGTGGTCGAGATATACAATGACCTTGTTCGCAATTGGCTCTCCATGTTGCCACGCTGCATACCGGGACGTACCAGAATAGTAAAGGAAAGAATGATCAGAAGCGTGGCAGCGGAGCTTTCCTTGGCAAGAGTCAGTCTTCTTAGAAACGTTGAAGCTATCACGGTCGATGATGACAGGATGACCAGTCCAGAGAAAGGAGAATTCCCTTTTCGAAACAAGTTCTCTGGAGAATCTCAAGGACCACTGACCATGCGATCATCACCTCCGCCCGCCCTTCCTCCTTATGGAACCTATTGGTCGGAGAGCTCTGACCGCGCCGCGAGAGATGAGATGTCAATGCAGAAATCCGATCAAAGGCCGCTATATGTTGGCTTATCATCTTTGACCACTCTTGAAGAGTCAAGAACGCCGCCTAAAAATGTCGCCAATATGCTCTCCCACTGGTCTGTAGGATCGGACCCAGCGACGTACGACTGGCAGCGAACAGTGCAAGAATTGGAAAACGAGGATCTACGTCTGCGAGACAAGTCTGCCACACCCAAGCGCAGAAGAAGCCGGAAACGGGCACCACAGAGTCTTAGCCAGAACACGCCCACAAGCATCCCAATACTACCAGCAGTACCGGTCGTCAGACAATGGGGTAGTCAACCACAGGACGAGCCTCCAGTGGTGCAAAGCAGCCAATTGACAGGGGAACATCTGCCAATGACGCAGGTGGAACGGGGTATGTATGGTGGACGGGAAGCAGGAACGAGAAAGAGTATCGGCAAGGCGAGAAAGAAGAGGGCAGCCGGATTCTGATGGAGTAGCCAGGAGCAGTCCACCGGGTTGCGAAGGTGCTTTGCTATTGATACATCTATATCCATGGCATCAAAAGTATATTGCACTTAGACCATGAAATGATTGAATGAAGAATGTAATGATGTTAGCAACTATGCTGAGCACTTCAGGATCTGGATAACATCCTTGCAGAGCGCTAATTTCAGTATATTCTTCGCAATATAATACTAGATGCATTCCATTGCAGAAGAAAGCTGCTCAAACTGATTAATAATAATCCACTCATGTTCGGGCACTCGGCGTGCTTCGACTGCTTGAGGAGAGCTTCTAACCATGAGTAGATACCCCATCTAGCATAAATCCCTCATTACTTCCATTACCCATCGACAAAGAAGGCCACGCGATAGCAATATCTAAATGCCATCTGGATGCGTCTTTATTGCGTATCCCCAAAAACTTATTTTCCACCAAGGTCATTGATTATCTAAAGCCTAGAAATACAACAAACCCGCCGCAGCGAATCAAAGTAGAGGAACGGCGCGCGATTTTCGCGCCCACTGCGGGGATTACCAATGGCATCATCAGACACTGTTGAAACGCCAGCGGCGTCGCAGCTCGGTTTCGGAGGAAGAAGAAGTAACGTAATCAACCACCGAACCGCCCACACCACCGAACCGCCCATTTCTCCGCAACCGTCAGATCTTCCATCTCAATATTATTCAACGCGTCTTTTTCTTACCATTACCATTAAAAAATGCC
>QEIL01000183.1:0-45169 GCA_003116535.1 Paecilomyces niveus | reverse complement strand
CCGAGCTCACTAGGTAAACAAACCCCTAGGAGCTACACTACCTCTTTTCCTTTCTTTCTTCAAGATTTAATGTACTCGTAGAGTGGCCTAGCTAGTTGAATAAACTACCTTGAGACCGTTACACAGAACGGGCATATCAACGTGAGTTTGGGAAGGAAGAGAAGGAGATCGAACGGTGGTGGAAGGCGCTTATGCCAGAGCTAAAGCGCCATCGAAAATGCCTATATAAAGATAAATGGCATAAGAAGGACCCCTGGCAGTTTATTCGGTTTAAATGTAAATAGTTTCGTTGAAACTTGGCAGTTTTTGAATATATTTGAATAAATTGACGTTGAGGTGGTAGGCACGAGCTTGCGAGTGCCGATGAATAATTCAACATTCATCGGTCTAATCCCAATAGGGAATTAGACCCGTTGGGCACGGATATAGTAGAAGCAAGAGGATAGTCTGAATAGCTTCAAGATTCTAGGGGGTTCCCTGGAATAGCAGGCGGTCACCCCACTGCCATATGTGGACTATACCCACGTACTAACAAGATTACTACTTTGGGGGGGGGAATGAGTAGTATATCGGTATTACATCCTAACTTATAAAGAAATCAATTCATTTCTCATGGGGACAGTTTCGCACCCCCGTTGCCAAGCGCAAAACCTCAGCGGGTCCCAACATATGATAACCAACACCTGTCTTGACAGCGCGTCTTCCACGCTCCTGATCTCTCAAGAATTCATCGCGGAAATTCAGCGCTTCCGCTAAGGTCATCGGCCACTCGGCCGTGTGATCTAGCACTAAATTCACGAGCTCCACAAGCAGCCGAGCGTCAAGCTTCGCCTCCGCCCACCAGTCGTGCTGCTGCGGAGGCACATCCTTGTTGAGCATATTCGATAGTGGGAATCCACTAGCCTAAGCTTGATCAACGTTTCATGGCCTGCGCGTTCGGGATCCTATAGAGTAAAAAAACTCGGCTTTGGATCGGAGGGTATTTGGCCAGCTTAGGAAAAGGCCCGATGTCGCGGGGACGCAGCCCAGGGCGTGCAAGGCACGGGGAGCCAGATCCTCGTTCCAATCCCAAGGGGAGATATCTAGAATACGCTCCATCACGTAGCTACTCGAGCAATTGTACTCTCCCGCGTGTGTTTATCCTCATGCTGAAACGATAACCGGACTCAGTGATATTCTCGGTCTCGAAGCAGTAAATCGTCGTTGCCACAATGTGTCCATTCAAAAGTCCCTCGACATGGAAGTCCGCTTCCCCTGGATATGTCGGTTCCTCGGGTGTTACATCGATGCGCGCCATATCAACGATGACCTGCAGGCCGTCCAGTCGGAATGTATCCTCCAGGCTAGTTAATAGTAGAATAGTCGTGGTGGGGAGCATCGGGGAACTTCCCTTGGGCCTGTGCGACGCTGGCCCGGCCCGTGTAACGGCCACTCCGAGCAGGCGTGTCTCATGGCCTGTTGGTGCCAAGGCTCCGGCTTCAAAATTCCTCTTATGGTCTCGCTTAATGGTTTGGCAATTATATACTCTAGCTACATCTGGCTCAGTATTGTAGCACTGGAGTCTTCGACTCTACAGGAGCCTGGACGCTTAGGCCATCAGGCCATGGTCACGCTCCGGATTGTGGATCAACACTGCGGGATATACTCAACATAGAACGTACAGCTGCACGATACGCCATAAAGCGAAAGCAGTGGCGCAGCTCGACGTTCGACTATCTTAGACCAGAGGGGCGGATGGCCGGTGGGCTTGGCAGAGGTACGAAAGCTACGCGATAAATTCCGTCACGATCAGGAACATGGATGGCTGTTGGCTATCATAACTTTGGACCCACTTTGGATTTGCGCTTCTATGAAGCGTCGATTCCTTTCCGATTCACGAAAATACCTGCTATGAGACGTTACATTGAGTGGCGTGCACCGTTGACAATGGTTTCATCTTTTCAGAAAGAGGATAAATGAGAACGGCGGATCATGATCAAACTGCACGATGTCTGGTGACTCAACGGGAACTCCCCTTTGGATCGAAGAGCATTTGGCCAGTTTGGGAAACGGCGTGTCATGGAGCGCTTCCTCCTTCCAGTCCTAAGGCGAAATAGCTAGAATGCGCTCTATCATGTAATTAGCTGCTTGGGCAGTTGTAGAAGTACTTACGCACGTGTGAAACGCCAATCAAGACTTGGTAATGTTCTCTGCCTTCCCTTTGGCCTGTGCGACGATCCGTGGAACGACCAGCCTTCCACTTCTCGTAGTGTCATCAACCAACAATTTATTAACAGCTAAAGATAATAATGATTCGGCAGATCTAACTTGGCAAGTGATAAGATGTGACAGAGTTAATTCTCCTCAGAACTTGTGTACACAGGTCAACCGTGAGAACTTGGCAGTGAGAGACATGTCGGATACAGTAATCGAGCTAAAAAATTCCCGAAACCCTATTCTCACTAACTAGTTAGTACCTAACCAGACTTGGCTGATCACAGACTTGGCTGATCACTCAACCTGCACCATCTGATGACTATGGGTGAACAAACCCCTCAAGTAACTTACCCTTCCACACCCGCTTCACTGTTTTTCAATTCCGGTGCTATCTTGTTATTTTCGCCGTATCTCCGCCGTGACTTATCAGTACTCTTGTTCTTTTGCTAGGATGAGTCTCTCAAGCTTTCCCAACTGGATTAGCATGTACGTCTTTTCTTCGAAATTGAACTCGACCAAATGGCACTTGTCCGCTAACCGGAAGCAGTATTCTCCTAGTTCTGAGCTTTGTCTCTTTTCTACCTCAACTGCGACGAATATGGCATCAGCGACATTTCAAGGGCATTTCGCTCCATTATGTGTTTTACAATTTATTGCTCACAACGGAGCAATTCACCCTTTTGTTCTTTTTTATGTTCAACTTTAGCGATGCCTCGCATCTTTTCGGCACAGATCCCAAAAGTCCCGGTAACTGGATAAATCTATGTCAACTGGGTGTGGTCTGGGTTATGTGGTTAATCTTGTAAGCAGAAGCAGCAGCTGCTTCTTTCAGTGAACCCAGCAGGTGAATTTGAGCTCATTCCCTCTCGTCTAGATTCGCAATGGGTTTGTACTACCCGTCAGACCATCCCAACCGCTGCCGCAAGGTTTCTTTCTCAATCTGGTACATTGGTTTTTTGTTCATCTCACTTGTTCCCTGCCTCTATGATGTGATTGACCGTCTTGTCGACCCCGTGGATGACCCATATCACAAATGGGCAGAGGGGTTCTTCATGACTCCGCACGTCTCCTGGATCCATCCGATCACGACTGTCTTAGGGATCCGGGCTTTCTTTGTTCAAGCTCGCGAGATTCGCTCAGCATCCAATTCAGGATTACAGGCCTTGAGTATGACTGGTCTTGCAGTCCAAGCGGGAGTATTTACCCTTGTCGCCATTTCTTGGACGATGCGGATTCCATACCCGGATGATTTCGTCGACCTTCCATTCTGGCTCATGGCCTTTTACTGGTACGCGATGATCGGCTGGGCGGCAGTTGACAATGCAGTCTTTGCCGCGGTGCAATGCAGATTGTTCCTGCTTGCCCGACGCAGGACGCTGCACCCTGTGACGGATGGGGAGGTGGAGCCCTTGTTGGGGGAAAGGTTTGATCGAACGGAAAGAGAAGATCAAGCGATTTGATTCTTGTTTGAGGGAAGGTCAATGAGTCCAATAATGTACTGGATAAGAAATCTTTATGTATTGCAGACTGCTGATGGCAGCGGCCTTGTCTCATCATCTATCACTATACTATTCGAAATTCCAGCTCATTCGAAGCCGGCACCACCAGTTTCGGTCGTCCTCCATTGTCCACTGGATCCGTCACCTTTCCATATATGTAGGCTGGCAGCTTCACCTTCGTCTGGGCGTGCTCTTCCGCTCCTCCCCAATCCCACCAATCTACCGTACCGCCGTTGTACCGATAGCGGAATACATCCCCCACAGCCCGATCTTCCGGCAGGCTCGAGTCGTCTTCTATCACTTGCTGATAGATCCAGCACTCCCCCGGCTGAAGGGTGATGAACTCCTCATCCTGCGCAACATTTACGGTGACGTCAGGATCGTCGACGAATAGCCAGTCCCCTCGACCGATAGGGTTGTAGTGGGATTCCCATCCTTCACCCCGTTGCCGATAGAATCGTAGCCCTTCGCCAGGATCAGTGTGATCGATGATGGCATAAGTATGGAAAGTGATAGGACGGAGATGCTGGCTCGAGCGGTCCCGATGATAGATGACTTTGATAGTGACTTTGAAGCGACTATTTAGAGTAATAGTCGAAGGGCCTTCAATTTCGACACTCAGGACGGGGGCTCTGGGACTGTAATGCGAGATATATATGAGCATTCATCAGTTTTCCACCGCCTGAAATAGGTAGACATGTAGCAAGAGAAAGATTCATACATTCGTGCAGTGGGTGCAACCGGGGGGGGAGACGGTACGCGTTGGAGGGGTTTTGGCACCTCCGTGGTAATGGTAACGCTGGCACCCCCGGGTAAGATCAGCTCAGGTCGTTCTGAGTCTGGTCTCAGTTCCTTTCCCAGATGCTCGTGGATGGTTCCCCAGTCCCAAAGGAAAATCTTTCCGCCCGGCCAGAGGAGTTCGTACGTCTCACCCGACACTAACTGACTCTCATACGTTCGGTGAAGAGGACTACGGATGGAGACTGTTTCGCCAGGTTTGAGCTCGCAGACATCTACGATAGTGGCCACCCGGAGGGATTCATTCAGCACGAGCCTCCGAGTGACTTTCGGATCTTCGGGGACCGCGACTTGCACAAGGCCACTATTAAGGGTATGGCGCAAGAGAACGAGGCCGCCCGGATGGTAGCCATCGGGAATGGGACGCCACCTAAAGATGCACGGTCGGTTCAATTGCTCCTGGTCTTCTGGGAGCCGTCGAATCCTGAAGAGTAATCGCGGAAAGGCCTGGATCTCGAGCTGGAGACGCGGGGCATTGGGTCTGGTATCACGTCAATTACTCCGTAACTGATCCTCAAACAGCTTCTTCTGAGTTATCTTGTTTTGATAAGAATTATCATGTTGTTGTTCTCTTCTCTTCACTCTTCCACAAAGGTTAGGGAATTCTCATACCGTCTGTCTTTCTCTGAAAACTTGATATAGGGAGCCAAATTCTGGTCCATCTCGCCAGTGTCCGGCAAAGTTCGGAAAAAGAGAACAGTAATGGGAATAATACTCGGAACCGAGAATGCTCGTTCGAAGAACTGTCTATGTAGGAGAACCGGGCAATAGTCCTATTTAGTCTAGTAGCAGCGTCAGGCGCCATGTAACGTCAAGCAAAGCAGAGCGGGAGCCGAAACTCAAACGAGCTTAGACCAGGTAGAGACTGCCAGTCCGTGCCACGGTGGTCATCTCCCACATAACGTATTTGTAATCTTGTGCCGATTAGGTACTTCAGTCTCCAAAGGACCAATCTCCTGGCCACGTGATAATCCGATAGCTACTACGTACTACTGTACTCTGTTAACATATTACTTATTGCTCCCTCTCTGTGGTGCGCAGCCGAAACCCTTCTATTAGTCGGTCTAGTCAATCATGAGTCATTACGTTCAGTCCCATAACTAGATAGTTGCTACTTAGATGGAGTGGGCCTTGCTATCTGAAGCGATCAAGGGAAGTAGGAGCGCAGCGAGCTATTTGATAGCTACACATGCTGATGCCTAATAAGGACGAGCTAGATGATATTATAGCACACAGCTATCTAGCATACAGCCATCATCTAGATATGTATGAATCGATGCCCTCCTTCTAGATACAGGAATAAGGGGTTGAACCCAGTGGTGTTGCCAAGCGGCTAGCACTCACGTGATTCCGCATATTTCCATATCACTATCAATACTGCGCCGCCTGTAGCAATAGCAAGGACGGTAGATACATGACTCGCCATTTAGACTTGTTGTGGCTTGCAGGCAGCACACGGAGTCTCAGGGAGTCCCGAGATGTAGGTGCGTTCACTAAATCCCGCATGAAAAGCGTCTATTATTTTAAATTCCACCAATAAATTAGTATAGTTAGTGGATCCGGCTCCTCGGACGTTTTGACATATTTTACCATCCCTACCGAGAGGAGACCATAACTTGAGTTCTGGCCCATGCGGCAAGCGAGGTTACCAAGAGGCTAAGAAATTCCAGGCGAAGTGCACCTCACCCTCCATTCTCTTGGCATTATTTACGCTCGTACATTTGTCACATGTAACTCGTCACTCTTTGTTATATAGTTTCTACTCGTCTACTCCATACCAGTACCTTCAACCAATAATATACTGCTCGTTCCTTGAGAGCCGCATCTAATCTACTAGTGATCCTAGGCTCAGGCCACCGAGAAGACCGTCTTCAGCCTAATTCTCGAATTGTTTACAGAATTCACTTCGGCTTCATCATTAAGATTTGCTCTCTTGGCAGCGTTCTATTTGGGGAAAAGGCTCCAACTAAGAGTGTCTCAAACAAAGGGTTTACAGGGTAGATTGTCTTCTTATTCGTTCCCTCGTCAGCTGTATAGGGGCTGTTTTGGCCTTGCTTGGATAAGACGTATTTTTCCATTTATTTCTCCGCCCAATGCACCCTAATAAATTTTATTACCCTTTTCCAATATGACCGTGGTATATAAGATAGAGGATGAACACCAGAGACGGGTCACTTGAATTGATCGGGATTCATCACAATCCGGTGTAATCAGGTGCAACAAGAATAAGCCATGCGGATTCCTTTCTTTCTTTTCTGGATCTCATGGCTCGGTGCTAGCCATGTGTATGCTGCTGCGGTCTTTGCCCACTTTATGGTATGTGATATATCAATATGATGTCCATTCTTCTCTGATGTCCCTGCCATTACAATGAGGATCATTCGATTAACAGACCGATAGGTGGGCAACGTGCCAACCTGGGGCCTGTCTGACTGGGCATACAACATCCAGCTTGCTGTCGATGCGCACATCGATGCCTTTGCCCTAAACATGGCCAATGGATGGTATGCCAACGAGGATTCCTTAGCATTGGCCTTTGAAGCAGCCGAAAGTGCCGGCTTCCGCTTGTTTTTCTCCTTTGACTACGCAGGTAATGGCTCATGGGCGGAGGCAGATGTTATCCGCTTGATCAATCAGTACGGTAGCTCGATTGCATATTTCCATTATAACGGTGCGCCATTTGTCTCGACCTTCGAAGGTCCTGGGAATGCCGCAGATTGGATCAATATCAAAGCCCAGACGGGTTGTTTCTTTGTACCTGATTGGTCCTCTCTGGGTGCCATTCCCGCTGCTTCTGCTGCAGGAGGGGTTGCTGATGGTCTATTCAGTATGTCAACTCATTCCTTTCTCTGCTCGCACAATGTTTCTTGGTTTGCATTATTTTTTTCCCCCATCCTGGTCATTTGTTCTTCACAGAAAGAATGCAGCTGACTCACACAAGACTGGGCGGCCTGGCCATGGGGCAACAAAAATATAACGACCTTTGTGGATGCCTCATATCTGCAGACGTTAAATGCCAGTGGAAAGCCGTATATGATGCCCATATCCCCCTGGTTCTACACTAACATGCCAGGCTACGACAAAAATTGGCTATGGAGAGGTGATGACACCTGGTATCAACGCTGGCAGCAAATCTGGTACCTCCAGCCAGAGTTCGTAGAGATCATCTCCTGGAATGACTACGGAGAATCACATTATATTGGGCCCCTGGATGACCGAGCATTTGATGCCTTTGAGACAGGACGAGCTCCCTTCAATTACGCAAAGAACATGCCCCACGATGGATGGCGGGAGTTCCTACCTTTCTTAATCGACACGTATAAGAACGGCCGGGCCTTGGTCGATGAAGAGAAGCTGGTTCTCTGGTACCGTCCTTCGTTGGCCAAGGACTGCGATGCAGGGAACACGACTGGCAATACTGCCTCTCAGTTGCAACTCGAATTCGACCCTGCAGAGGTAGCCCAGGACCGTTTGTTCTTCTCTGCCCTGTTGACTGACAAAGCCGATGTCGCTGTCTACTTAAGTGATGGAACGCGGGTGCAGGCCCAGTGGGATTTCCTGCCTCCTGGCCCGGAGTCCTTTGGGGGAGTCGGTATCTACCATGGCAGCGTGCCCCTGCAACATTTCATCGACGTGCAGGTCATCATCGAGCGCGATGAGATCACAATTTTTGAAATTGTCGGCAACCAGTCCGTCTCCGCGGACAATTGTGTCAATGGCCTGACTAACTGGAATGCCTGGGTCGGGGTCAATCCGGGCATCGGCAAGGTCATTCCCACCTGGGCCACGTTCAACCTGACTACTCTCAGCTGCGTAGCCGGATACAGTGTTGAGGCTTTCAATGACCTGTGCGAGTTCACCTGTTCTTGGGGATACTGTCCCGTGGGAGCCTGCGTCTGCTCCAACCTCGGCGTCCTGGACGAACTGCCTCCGACCAACAACAGCCAGGTCGGCTATCCGGCGAATGGCGACGCCAACTACGCAGGACTGTGTGATTTTGCCTGTGCACATGGGTACTGTCCATCCAAGTACTGCTCAGAGACAGAGCAGGCGGCCTATGTGCCGTCCAGTTCTCCCTTTGACCCCCCTACGTGCACTGCAGGCTCCGGAGAAGGCAGCTTCATAGGTTTATGTAGCTACGCATGCAATTTTGGCTTCTGTCCACGCCAACACTGCACCTGTACCTCACAGGGGGCACTCATTCAACCCCCAGCTCAGGATGCTAACATCGGCGTCTCCCTCGTCGGGCCAGACTCTGATTTGTGCAACTTTGCCTGCACACGCTCCTACTGTCCGACGACCGCCTGTGCACAGTTTGTTCCCCACTGGCCCGACGACAGCTGCTCAGAAACACAGAAGTCCACTATCACGGAGGAGATGACATGGGCATTGAAAATCGCTGCTGCCGCGCATCAGGATCTTCAAAAAGGGGTGTATTACGATACCTTTTTCGCCGCGGAGCTTGTTGACGATCTTAATTTTGCATCGCAGGCGGCTGGTGTCTATCAACGGATTATCGAGATGATCAGTGGCACTGGAGATTACCAGTTTAAGATTACCTGTGATGCTACCACCGATATGTGCAAGGAGAAGTACTTTGCTCACATGAAGGATAAAACAAAGACCATGAACTTCTGCCAACTGTTTTTCGTTGATACCCGGCTTGCCCAGACTCAGTTAAACCTTGATCTTTGTGATACAATCAATATCGTGGACGCAGTTCGGTCCCCGGCGGCAATCATTATTCATGAGTGCACCCATACCACGTATGCCATGTGGGATAACAAGCCCAGTCTCGACTATGCGTACGGCTTGACCGGCTGCCTGAAACTGCCAGATGGAAAATTTAACCGTCTTTGTACTCCATACAAGAACAAACCGAAGGGGCTCTGTGTAGATGGCGGACAGAATGGCATGTGTCCACCTATTGCCTCGGGTCATAATGCGGACACGTGGGCCCATGTCGCGGCCGGGGTCTTTTACAGCACTGAGTGTAATCGAGAGATCCCCTTGTCCAACGGGGCCACGACGACAGCAGCAACCGTTGACTCAGAGCTCTTGTCTCGATCAGAGATGGTTTCCGCAGGTAGGATCTCCACAAGGGATACATGTCCAACCACCCCAGATGACTGGATCGCCTGGGATGGTGATACGGGCATGATAATCGACGGGTATGTTCATTTGGGTGATTCCTATGCGGCAGGCCTGGGCACTGGAAGCACATCGTGGGATTCCTGCCGCGTGGGCTCCAACAACTATGGAAAACTACTGTATCAGTGGTTTGACAACTCCTCTATCCCCATGGAGAGCAAAGTATGCTCTGGCGATACTATAACAGGCTTGGCCCGCCAGATCGAGGAGTGGAAGAACCCGACGGTGCCTTCAATCGGCACCCTTACCATGGGCGGCAACGATCTGAATTTCGGTAGTCTAGTTTACTATTGTATCCTCACGGTAAACGAATTTGTCAGAAACCGGAATTGGTGCCTGCAGGCGGAGGAACAAGCCCGTTCGCTGATGGCCGATACCAGCTCCAACGGACTCAGATACAAGCTGAAAGAGGCGTACAAGAGCATTCTTTCCCGTTCGGGCCGATCCGTAGGCATCTTCCCTTCCCCTCCCCCCCAAAACCAAGCCCTTCAGGAAACGTTACTTACATATGATATTGACAGGACTTTGACCTGTATGTCACAGGCTATCCCAGCTTTTTCAATCATGACACCACCGATTGCAATGACAGCACGTTTCTCTGGTGGCACCCGGGGTACAAGCCGACATGGTGGGACTATTCTCCGTGGGATTTGTATATCATGGCAATGCTGACGACAGACCTGCGAACGGAACTTGATCAGCTAGTGGTCCAGCTCAATGGAGTGATTCAAGAGGCCATCAATGACGCAAACTCGGAGACCGGCAGCTCGCAGATCCACTATGTTGATGTGCAGCCTTATTTTGACTCCCACCGCTGGTGCGAGAATGCGAACGGCAGCTGGCACGAGCCTGATCCCACTATCTCCAGTACATATTTCTTCTTGGGAACATGGCCAGATGTTCCACTGGAAACTGATACCGTTGTACGTTCCTATACCTTAATTCCTCATCAGTCGTCTTTCTTTGCTATCCTGCGACTTAAACCTCATGACGCGGAGGACTAATACATGGCAAACAGACCACAGCAGAAGAAGAAGCAACCGAGATATCAAATTTGATGGCCCTTGGATCAATTCCCGTTCCCGACGCCACCACTTGCAATAGTACCCTGGGAACGGATCCAGATCCGTACGCGGTCGCCCTGTGCCGTGTAGCCATCGCTGTAGCAGAGAACTCTACCGGCATCGAAGCACAGACCCTCGCCCAAGCCAATGAGGACATAGCCAATGGCAACTACAGTAGCGAGGCAATCGAGTGGTACCTGCCCACCCGACAGACCAAGACTTTCCACCCTCGCAGCCCGGGCATGATAGCATATCGGGATGCGATAATTGCTGCTATACTGGGATCATAATTTATACGTTGGGACTCTATATGTGAGCTGTCAAGGTGGATATGAGTGGATGACGATGTAGATTGTACATAGGCCGAGGACTTTAGAATTTACAGAATAGTGGGTATTGTATGTACATAGGGTATATTTCAGATATCCATGGCGCATAACAAAGTTCTTTCCTAATCCTAAAAGGTAACAAGAATTGATAGATATGTCAGCGTCTGTCATACTATAATGTCCCTTCAATGGCTCTCCTTCAGGCACCACGTTCCTGTCGAATCCACATCCTTCAAAGGAAATCAATACCTGTACGTATCGGTGCATCCGCAGTGAGGATCTAGGGCAGGAACTTGCAGACAATATCTCATATAACAAATTTGGTGATTGTTGTTAGTCAAAGCAAAGTTTCAGAATCGTAAGACAAACTAGGCGATTATGAGTGAGTCTATGGGCAGTTTCACATGTTGATATATCGATCAACCAAATGGAAGAATCCAGATATCTTGACTAAGATGAGTTTGACACTTTCGAAATCATATAAGAATATAACCATGTATCGCTCTTCTAACTTTGTACTTGCAATTTAGGTAAGTAGGTAACATTACTACAGGATGCGGCAGATGCTGCCATAATTCTCAGGAAGCTGTCGAAACGAGATTATATAACGAAGCTCGAGCACCGAGATTCAACAGCCCTAGTCATCACGATTGTCAGGGCACTTAAAAAAGCATCCGATTGTCTCATTATCTCTCTAATAATGACCTCAGGACCTTTCGAATCAAAACTCAACCTTCCTATCTCTTGAAAAACTATTGGCACCAAGAAACAGGGTGCTATTGACCAAAATGAGCTGCAAGACTTCATCTAAGAAGAACTTAACCGTTTACTTTCTAGGAACCAGTAGACACAGCTCTTAAATAAGGAGTTCCCCGATGTGAAGGGATTATATCTCAGCCGAATTTGCTACTTGAATGTGATTGAATTTTCTAGCAACTAGCCGAGGCTATTTATCTCCTCCGGTGGAGGGAAGGTGTGGAAGAGACCCGTTAGAATCTCCCTAAGAATAAAGAGTCTCAAATTCTACTTCCGTCGAATCCTAGAATAGAGACCGATTTACGATATTGGCAGGAGCACGGAAGAGTAACCAAGATGATGTCATCTATAATAATAGAATGTACCTACCGAATAAAAGCGATGAGACTCAATTAATGTAGATATATAGCGAAATTAACACGGGAAAAGACATTGATATTCCCTTTGACCCCCATTTGAGCTGTAAGCTCCTTAGTAATTTGGATATCTCTAATCTCAGTATACTGTTCAATTGTGAATAGGAGGAATGATGCCTGAACAAGACCGCTGCTCTGCGCAGTCTTGTAGAGGTTATGCTCTGACTCTCCTTCTGCTTTTCTGCTGCAATATAATGCAATGGGTACACCGATACGCCGCCTCCAGGAATCATCCAAAAAAAAAAGCAACACGGTAATTAAATGCAGGTTCGCTGCAAAAGAAAAACCCACTATATGAGGCATGGACATTAGACAACATAGAGCAATTGAGAATGCAGAAAAGGATAATGACGAAAAGGAAATAGAGCCGGAAGGACGCGCGGTTCAGACCTCGTGGATAGCGATATCTCCTTCCTGCGAGGGGCCAGCAGCCTTCTGTAATCGTGTGGACCGGCGGCTGTTTCTACTCGAATTGGCAGCCGTACGTTGAGCAACAGGGTCCGGCGTACTGGTTCCAGAGAGCTCCGACTTCGAACCTACCGCCAATGCGGTTGTCGATTCCAAATTGGTGAAGTCAAGGCTACGGCTGTGAGTCATGGTCTGCGGCGGACCCCACGCCTCTGCTTTGGCGGAGGGAAGGACCGAGACACCAGCCGCATCGTGTTGGAGGACAGGGGCGGCACCATCTCTGGTCGAGGTATCTCCATGGTAGAGTCCGGGGCGCTTCGCGTCGTAACGACGCTTGAGCCACATGCCAACGAGGGCGATTGCCGTGAGACCTACGGCCAGGATGATAATCATGATAACCCATTGGTAATGGGTTGAGATCCTGCAGTAAGAAACAATACCATTAGTGGGATTCTTATCTCGAACTGTGGGGCCATTGAAGCCCAATATGACGGGTTATCTTGAACATACCATGACTTCGGAGCGGGATAACTCTGCGCATGAGTCCTGGAAGATGTTGCGGTAGCAGCTGCTGCTGCTGCGGTGGTTGTCGATGAGGAAGTTGTGGCTGTTTGTACACTTCCTCCCGTGGAACAGAAGTTATTGTACCACTGCTCTAACTTCTGGAGATCGGCGGTATTCGTGCAGCTAGAGTCACAGACGCCATTAGGAGACGAGTGCAATTGCGTGAGCAGGGCCGACTGGCAGAAGCATGAGACATAGGTCGCCTGGTCCGTTGTAGGAGCCGCCGGCGGCACACAGGAATCCTGGGCCGCCTTAAGAGTCGCGCAATTAACGGCGCAGGCGGGGAAGGTATCGGAGCCGGCGGAAGGGATCAGAGTCACGCTCTGCGCGAGAGTCGAGGAGGAAAAGAGCGTTAGGAGGAGGAAGCAGAGAACGGAGATCCTGTCGATCCGCAGCAAGGAGGGGAGCCACGCTCCCATGATGTCGTAGCGAAGGGCGTGGGGATTACGGATGGAGTCGAGAGACGGATGGAAGGGAGAGGAGACAAGGGAGGATTTAGAGATGCACGATCATGACCGTCCCAGAGCAACGAGCGACAGGGCCCAAAAGAGGCCGAGTTGGGAGGCGTTCGATAACGCAGACAAGAGGGCGGAAGGTTGGCGGAGAAAGTTGGAAACGGGGAGATTGTTGACGTCTGATCTCAACCGGCCGCTCCGGACTCTCTTGGGCTCAGGCGGAGACTGCGTTGGCAACAACCCAAAGGTGGCAGAGGACGAGAAGAAAGATGATGTGCAAAAAAAGCCATTCTCCGTTGGAGACTGTGGACTTTAAAACGGCCCTGGAGGAATGCACCGTCATTGCTCGTCACACATTCCTCCTCATCCTCTTTTTTCCTCATCCATCTTTCCCGCTTCCGTCTGCCCAGAATTGTCCCGGGCTGAGTCAGCGCCCAGTCCGCTAGAGGTTCATGATGTTGTTGGTAACTTGAGAAGGGATAAGTTCTCGACGTCGACCCTCGATCAGATCCTGTCCGGAGATCCCCAGAGATTGTGTGGGGGAAATCCATGGGTTCATCTCCGCCTGACACGCGTCGCTGGCCGGATCTAACCTCCTGCAAGACTTTTCCCGTCTAGGACGCGGATGTCGGGATCGATGAGACTAACTCTTAAGGTTAATTAATATATAGCCGACCCATCCTGTTGAAAGAGTTGGTCACATTCCCATATTCGATGTCATGCCTAGATTTGCCTTCAGAGGTCATCCAGGAGAACTAAACCCGGAATGTTAAGCATTGCTGGTGTTATCACCGGAAGAACCCGCTCAAAAGAAAACCTTCATTAAGAACGACAGCTACTAGGGGAGGGGTCCATGACGTTTGCTTCTTCGATACGTATGTTTTCATGAGTTTAACTTCTCCTATGATTTAGCTTTGTAACTTCTCTTGATGCTGCGGCCCACGGCGCCTACCGTTCAGTGTCTGGAACCACTTTAACCAAATCGGGACATTACCAGACTTCGGGAGCAGAGAAACTCTTTTTGTGGCTGTGCGATGCAGGATTCAAGATGGGGATCTCGTCGCTCGACATATGGGCGTTTATCCTTATCGCAGCCAATCCTGGTACTGTGGGCCTTTCCGCAAGCCTTAACCCATGCTTGTTCTCCGTTCCTCTCCCTTATATGTATTCGATATTTTGAATATGACTATGAAGCCTAATAATTTAAATTCCAGGGTGTAATTAAAATGATGTGTGAGGCCTCCCCTTCTGCTACCTGCTACATCCGTCTTAGTTTACCTTGTTTCACTTTGACATGAATCCTATTGTTCCTTTCTGTGTATTGATTCTTCCGGTTCTCGTTTCAGGTCACAGCTTGTATAAGAAATCTATGATGGTTTAATATGGCCTCCATATGTAGGGAGTGCAGCTGTTTATTGGTCACCCCAGAAGTCAATGTCAGTAAAGCTCTGATTTTAATCAGATGGATCCTCATTTAGATAACATTAGTAGATACTTTCTACTTCAGAGTATGTTTGGGCGTGTTACACGATTAGACACAGTGTCGAATCCAAAGGCACGGAAGCATAGCAACTGTATTGTCTATCTGAAGTGATAGATAAACTGTTAGCTAATCAGTCTCCTTGAAGACTAGAATCTAGGGTGGGGAGTTGAACCTATATTTAACCCCTCATTAGATAAAGAAGCTAGATTTTAGGGATCTAGTAGAGGGATGAAAGAACCTGTTGTAAACGGCGATATGACAGGTCACCTATATGTAAACTTCTGGCGTCGACACGTAGCTGTCAGGTAATTGATAAAAAAAATGGAGTGTTGAGTGTTTTCGGAGCAGGGTACATATTATCGAATCCTGGGGCACGGAAGCAAGAATGAGTGCAAAGCTGGCGTTCGGGAGTAAACCCTTTGGATTGCTTGACAACTAAAACTACCGAGATCTATCGCCATATTTATGCTTGAGGATATGCCCTGACCAGGTTGCTACCCCAAATCATGATTTGGAATGATCAAATGGGGTTGAATGGGTGAGACCTGCCTACCCCGTGGTTTCGGGTAGATGAATTGGGCGGCAGCTCGCCTTCGGTAGTTATCGCGGCCAGACGCTGACACATATCTATTGATGGAATCATCCACTACTCGGATAGAGAAATATATAAACTTGTTCAACAATGTGACAGCAGATCTCTATTTCTCTCATTGTTTAATGACCCCCCCGCTTTACCATTCCAATTCTGATGCCAAATAACCCTAGAGCTTCACTCTACATATAAGTACGCTGTATAACACATCGAACCATAGCGTACCAACTATCTTACATTCCAAATGACTATACCATGCATTCACAATCGCTCAATTAATGAAGGATCGGTTGGCGTCAAGACACACTGATGCTGACGATCTTAACATCTACTTCTGGCTTCTCCTTGTATACCTTGATATTCTCGATTTTATGCACCACATCCAGCCCCGCAACCGCTCGCCCAAAGATCGTATGTTTTCCGTCCAACCAAGGCGTTTTCTCCGTCGTGATGAAGAACTGACTACCGTTTGTGTTGGGTCCGGCATTGGCCATACTGAGCGTGTATGGCTTGTCGTGCTTGAGACTTGAGAACTCATCTTCGAACTCACCGCCCCAGATAGACTCGCCGCCTGTACCATCACCATTCGGATCACCGCCTTGGATCATGAACTTGCGAATTACTCGGTGGAAAATGGTGTTATTATAGTAGCCGTTGCGTGCGTGGGTGACAAAATTCTCGACCGCCTTAGGCGCCGCGGTCGGGAAGAGGCGGAGGTGGATATCGCCCATAGTGGTGTGGAGGATCGCGGAGGTGCCAGTCTCGGTATGTTTCTGAACGGCAGTTTCGCGATCTCCCGTCTGACGGGGCTTTTCGTTCTGGACATCGCGCGATGTCTTGGAGATATCAGTTTCGTTGGTGAAGATGTAGAAGCGGACTTTACCGAAGCCCGTACTGACCAGCATCGGGTCTCGGACTTCGGCTTCTTGCAACAAGGGGTTTGAACTTGCGGCCATGCTGACGGTCACTACCCGTTTCTTCTGTGGTTGACCTTGGTAGACGGCGAGGTTGAGGGCGCGGAACGGCTCGTCTTTGCCATAAACTCGGACGACCCTGTTGGTGAACGTGTTGATGCATTTAATACCCAACAGGGAGCCATATAGAACGAAATAACCCGACTCATCAAAGATGACATTGATCCTGGGTTGTGTGATTGGGTTCTCGAGTTCCCGTTCTACGGCCAGCCGTCGTCCAAACTCGACTTCATCGAGCTTCTGCAACGCGGTACCAGCCTGCTGCATCTCGATGATCGTGGGGAGTGACTCATCGTATGTCCTGTAGAGCTTTCCAGTGGGGAAATCGAATATGCGGACCTGGCGATCGGGGAAGGAGAAGGTCGCGAATTGCTGACCAGAAGGCGAGATAGTGATAGAAGCTGGTACAGATTTGGATTTCTTGAACTCGAACAAGTTGGTCGAGGACTTAAGCTCAAACACATTGTCTGGCTTCTCGAACGAACCATCTCCAGACCGCCAGTATTCGATCATCCCTGACTCGTCGGCAGATATCACGCAGTCGTAGGCGTCGTTAAAAGCGATCGCCACCACGGGCTTTCTGTGAATACTTGTCAGGGTATGCAGAGGCTGGCTGTTCTCACCTTGTCCATCATAAATCAATATTTTGTTACTGGATTCGTCCGTGACAGCAAGCACAGGGAGGGATGCACCCCGTCGATGCACCCAGCATAAACAGCGCGCGGTAAAGTCGAGTTGGAACATCGCCAGGAGATCTAAAGTCTGTCAGTGTCGATGGACAAATAGAAATATCATCCGTAAACATACCAAACGTGATCACGTCAAATATCTTCACTGTCTTATCTGCCCCAGCGGTCGCGAAGCTCCTACCATCGGCGCTGACGCTTACGCTCCTGATCTCCGCGGTATGTGCGCGAAACTCCTTGACAAACTCGACGCCCACGGCCAGCTTCTTCCAAAACTTGACCACTCCATCGACAGAGCTCGTGATTAGAAAGTCTGTATGAGGTGTAACAGTCACGAAGGACAGCTGGTCCTTGTGCATAAGCGACTTGGAGTAGCGGGGCGACACTGGTAGCGCATTCACGTAGACCTTTTCGAACGCGAGCTTGCGCCGTTTCTTCTTGGGAGCCGCAGCGGAGGGCAGAGCAGGACCGAAATCATCTTCGGAGGAAGATTCGGCGCCTATTGGGGTATGGTCAGTATGGAGCTCAGAATCAACAATCGCATGATGCGAGCTTCTCAGGGACTTACCATTCTCATGTGCTTCACCTTCTACGTCCGACAGTGCACGCTTATTCGAAGTCGGGCTTTTCACTTCCTCAGTCTCTACCATCTTCACAGTTGTGCCTCAATTAGCAGATAAAGTAGTTCCCAGCAGGCAAGTCGCGGTTCTCGAAGGGAGGTGCAAGCGCTGTCCGGAGCAGGAAGCTCGGGCCACATCGCGAACTTTTTTGGGTGTTCGAAGTCCCGCAATCCATCATCAGGACGTGCGGTGGTGCTAGAACTTCCATCTTTCTCGCAGACACGACGGCCGCCAGATTATACCCAGAATTTCTTCATCATGGTTTGCCACCTCTTGCCCCGGAGGACGTCTGTCAGGGGATACTGACTTCTTTTTCCTTTCGCAGGCTGCCTCTTTCAACAACCCCACCCAGATCTTCGCGGAGGATGTCACCGAGGAGAAGGGCGAGAATGCGAGATTGTCCGCCTTCGTGGGCGCTATCGCCGTGGGTGACCTGGTGAAGAGCACCCTGGGACCTAAGGGAATGGATAAGATTCTGCAGTCTGCGTACGTCTATGAAGTTTGGGTCTGCGGGGTCACGTTGAGAACCGCTATTGATGACATATCCTGATCACAGGTCGACTGGGGAGATCTTGGTTACGAATGATGGAGCTACGATTCTAAAAGCGATCGCCCTTGATAATGCTGCCGCGAAGGTTCTGGTGAACATCTCTAAGGTGCAGGACGATGAAGTTGGTGATGGAACGACATCCGTGACAGTGCTGGCTGCGGAGTTGCTGCGGGAGGCTGAGAAGCTCGTGGAGAAGAAGATTCATCCTCAAACGATTATCGAAGGATATCGGATAGCTAGCAAGGCTGCACTTTCTGCTCTCGAGAAGTCTGCTGTCGACCGCAGCCAGGATCCAGAAGCGTTCCGGAAGGACCTACAGGCCATTGCGCGTACCACTCTCAGCTCCAAGGTCCTGGCCCAGGACCGGGATCAGTTCGCGGCTCTTGCCTGTGAAGCAGTTCTGCGCTTGAAGGGATCGACCGATCTGAGTCACATCCAGATCATCAAGAAGGCTGGTGGCAAGCTGAGCGACTCCTACCTCGATGAGGGCTTCATCCTCGACAAGAAGATCGGTGTCAATCAGCCGAAGCGACTGGAAAACGTCAAGATCCTCGTCGCCAACACCGCTATGGACACAGATAAGGTCAAGATCTTTGGTGCTCGGGTCAAGGTGGAATCAACGGGTAAGCTGGCGGAGCTGGAGAAGGCGGAGCGCGAGAAGATGCGCGCCAAGGTCGAGAAGATCAAGGCACACGGCATCAACTGCTTCGTTAACCGACAGCTCATCTACAACTGGCCCGAACAACTCTTCACGGAGGCGGGCATTGTTTCCATCGAGCACGCCGATTTCGACGGCATTGAACGACTGGCGTTGGTTACCGGCGGTGAGATCGCATCCACGTTCGACCACCCTGACCAGGTCAAGCTCGGGCACTGCGACCTGATCGAGGAGGTCATCATCGGAGAGGACACCCTGATTAAGTTTTCTGGCG
Organism: Paecilomyces niveus; assembly: GCA_003116535.1. Classification (NCBI taxonomy): domain Eukaryota; kingdom Fungi; phylum Ascomycota; class Eurotiomycetes; order Eurotiales; family Thermoascaceae; genus Paecilomyces; species Paecilomyces niveus. Next base: position 25,696 of record QEIL01000183.1, on the reverse strand, counting down.
TTGCGGCTGGTGAGGCCTGCACGATCGTTCTCCGCGGTGCTACCGAGCAGCTCCTGGACGAGGCCGAGCGGTCCCTCCACGACGCCCTGGCAGTGCTTTCACAGACGGTGAAGGAGCCTAAGGTGACGCTGGGTGGTGGTTGCGCGGAGATGGTCATGGCCAAGGCTGTCGAACACGCAGCGCAGAACACGACGGGCAAGAAACAACTGGCTGTCGACTCGTTCGCGCAGGCTCTGAAGCAGCTGCCGACCGTCTTGGCCGACAATGCCGGTCTGGACTCGAGTGACCTCGTGACCCGACTGCGCCAGGCTATCAACAATGGCATGACGAGCTCTGGCCTTGACCTGCTGACTCCCGGCGGCGGCATCGCCGATATGCGGGAGCTTGGTGTCGTGGAGAGCTATAAGCTCAAAAGGGCCGTTGTATCATCGGCCTCTGAGGCTGCCGAGGTAATATTTCTGCGATTGACTCTGTCCCCCTGTCTTGTTTTTTGAGGCTTTTCACCACACCATGACTTCTTTTTGTGCTGTCACACATATGCTAACAGCGATGTAGCTTCTTCTCCGTGTTGACAACATCATCCGCAGCGCCCCACGCAGACGCGAACGCATGTAAACAACATATTTGCCTTCTCATGAATCATGCATTTGTCTAGTAGGGAGCTCTCCCTGGGGAAAATGATGTCTTGAGGCGTTGAGCAGCGGAGGATAACCATCCGTGTCCATCACGAAGAGTCTTCAGATGAAGCTTAGAGCAAAATCCGGAAGCAAAAAAAAGCGTCCTATCCTACTCCCGATTCGGGTTAATACCGTGTTTTATGTCTGATCTGTGGGTAAAAGACCGGGTAGATGTAGCTCTTTGTTTATATTTTCTCCCATTCTCTACATTCTAAATGAAGATCTATTCATTATCTTCTCCAGTGTGTTCGTGTCGAATCACAACTGCAAGCCACCGTGATGCGTTTGTGCGACAGAGCTACCTCTGGCTGCACCGTGTAGAGTGATACTTTAATAATATTATAAGCGTGTCTACAGGCAGATCTATATATAAGTTGTCAGATCGTCATCTTCCAATGGGTCCACTCCCCTGAAGGCTGTCCCGTGTGGATCCGACCTGAGCCAACCTTGAACCGTGAGATCATCGGCTTCTTGGGTGTAAAGAGCTTGTTTCGCGTTGGACCACAGCGGTAATGAGATATGTGCTCTAACTACCATGTGTGCTATACATCCCATCTCGACCGCGCCTTTCCCCCATCTGACGTCTCGACAAGCTGTCCCTCGAGTACGATGGTGGAAGGCCCCAGCGCACCGGGAAGCGCTTGGACGAGGTTTATTTTGAAGCTTTGCGCGGAAACGCGATGGGCGATCCATGGGTCTTCCCCGCACCTGTGGAGCCAGTAGTAAGTTGGTGGATGGAGAGTGATCATCGGGTCCGTTGCGAATCGTCGAACAAGCGAAGACGAGCATGGCGAAAAGGGAGAGCATAACTCTCAAAATAGGAAGACAAGGGCAAGGGGGCTGATCCACCATCCATTCCTGGGATGCATGCCTGTGGAAAAAGGGAAAAAAAAGAAAACAACTGCTCGTGCTGCGCCGCCAGGTTTGGTCTTGGCCCCAGTGACACTTGAACTTAGTCCCAAATCGTCCCTTCTCTTGCTCTGAGACATGGAGCCCGCCTTCGCGCTCGTTCCTTCGGACTGCCCACTACTCCAGGTTGACCTTTCGTTTGCCCCCCCGCCCAACCTCCAATCTATCAACCATCTCATCGAAGCTAGGACGGCGTTCTTGTCGCTCTCGCTTACTATCTGATTCGGTCTTTTCTCTGCCGAACCCTCGTTTCGATGAGTTCTTAGGGGAGTGTACACTCGTTTTCTGTCTCTTGTCTGTCACTCTGATATCATGTATCTCTTCGGCCAGCTTTGCAGCCTCACGGGCGCCCTCTGGACCGTTCTACTTGCGGGTCAGGTAGCAGTCGTCCAGGCGGATATCGGCCTGACCACCCTTAATGATCCAGGTGGGTGGTAGCAATGCAACCAATGCTTCTGAGGGCGATGAGGAACCCCTTGACTGACGGTCGCCCTTGCGATGTTAATATAGAAGCGATCAAGAATGCGGCGGCCACTGCTGCCTACGATATGATGAGTTACTACCAAGGCAATCAAACCGGACAGATCCCGGGAAAGTTGGTGGACACCTGGTGGGAAGGAGGTGCCATGTTCATGACGTTGATCCAGTACTGGTACTTCACCGGTGACCCTTCCTACAACGAGGTGACTACCCAAGGTATGCTTTGGCAGAAGGGTGAACACAATGACTACTTGCCTTCAAACTACACCCAATGGATGGTAAGGGAAAATAGCCATCCCATATATCTCTCCGCGAACATTCATGTCTGACACGCAGCATGGTAGGGTAACGATGACCAAGTCTTCTGGGGTCTGGCGGCAATGACGGCAGCCGAATTAAATTTCCCCGAGCAATCTGGGGAGGTGTCGTGGCTGGCTCTCGCGCAGGGTGTCTTCAACACGCAGGTGCCGCGGTGGGACACGACCACCTGTGGCGGTGGTCTCCGCTGGCAGCAGAACTCTTATCAGGCCGGATGGACGACGAAGAACGCAATCTCGAACGGGGGTCTGTTCCAGTTGTCGGCACGCCTGGCGCGATACACGAACAACCACACCTACGCCGACTGGGCGGAAAAGATCTGGGACTGGAGTATGACGACGCCGCTCCTGAACAACAAGACATGGACCATCGCGGATACAACGAACGTGGACACGGAGTGCACAGATCATGGTGACCTGCAATGGACGTATAACTATGGCACGTATATCAGCGGCGCGGGATACATGTATAACTTTGTAATTATGACCTGCGATCCCCTCTTCACTTTGGTTTCATCGGTCGATTGACTAATCTCCGTGAAAACAGACCAATGGCGCAGAGAAATGGCAGCAGGGTATCGACGGTCTGCTGAACACCACCTTCAAGACCTTCTTCCCGGAGGAGTATGGCGGCAACATCATGTCGGAGGTCGCCTGTGAGCCGAACATGAAGTGTGACCGCAATCAGGACTGTTTCAAGGGCTTCCTCTCGAGCTGGTTCGCCTTCCTGACCACCGTCGCGCCCTACAAGACGGATGTCATCATGCCGAAGCTGCAAGCGTCAGCTTTGGCAGCCGCGAAACAGTGCTCGGGCGGTGACGATGGCAAGCACTGCGGTCGTCGCTGGTGGCAGAGTACCTGGGATGGCACCGCCTCGTTGGAGGAGCAGATGAGCACGACGAGTATCTTTTCGGTCCAACTGATCACGCAGAAGAACCAGGCTCCGCTCACCTCCAACACGGGCGGCACCAGCAAGAGTAATCCGAATGCCGGTCTGGACGACAGCCAGAGTGCCACGGGCAACGGATTAGACCTGAAGATCACGACGGGTGATCGAGCTGGCGCGGGGATCGTAACGGCGATTTTCGTGACTGGATGGGTCGGGATGATGACCTGGATGATCCGTGGCGGTTAAGTCGCGGTGGACTATTCTTTTCCTTTTCGCATCCGGTTCTTTGTTGGGGCTGTTGGCAGGTCTTTGTATATGATTGCTGTTTCTTATAGGGCGCTCCGATTGTCGCTTCGGTTATCTTGTCTCATGTTGAGGATGTCTCGGTTGGCTTGTACCACCACACGCTCCATCCCCTATCCTTCTCCGATGTTTATAATAATTCTGACAATGGCATCACACCAACATTTGGGGGGACGCGTCCTTTTTAAACAGTATCCGGCCGGATTGGCCTTCCTCTGGTGCTATCGCGCTAGTATGAATGTCGTTCGTTCATTGCGTAAGCCCGCGGAAGATAGTTACAGCGTCGGATTACGAAGCGATACGGCAATACCGGACACCAAGCGACGGCCCCGCTGATGACCCATCCGGATGAAACGTGGAGGCGCAATCAGAAATCGTCATGTATTGTCATCCGGTATCCCCGGCCTGGAGGAGGGCCATGAGCGAGAGAACCAAGAGGGACAAAGAGCGTGTAAATGTCAGACAAATGGGGTAAGAAACAGAGGAGAAAGAAAAAAAAAAAAGAAAATAACTGAGCATGATACAATATCCATTCATCAATCTAATCTGCTCACCGTTTTTCTGTCCTTGAGATGTGGGCAAACTTCTCGTGCTTAACGAACCGTTCTATTCATGGTGCGGTTAAGCGTGTCAAGGGGGTTGTGGGTAGACGCAGGTCTGCGCGGCCTCAGGCGACCACGGCGTCTCGACGTCCTTCGCTCACATTCTCTCCGTCTTACTCCCCTTTTCCATCCCACAATCTCTCCCCGACTATCCTTCTCTTCTTACACAGCTTGTTTTCTTTAAGTTCCCTTTTTCCTTTTTCTGTTAGATATTGGTTTAATTGATCTCAACGTTGCTGGAGCCAGTATGGCGTCCGTTCACTAGACTCCGTCCACTGCCCTAGTTGAACCCCCAACCGTTCGGATCTACCATATGACACGCTGCGACGGCCAATATCGAGACGATCACCATCATATCCATCCATTCTTCAACACTCGAGGCGGCGGATTTTGTTGTCTTCCACGATGAAGTGGCGGCCTGGCGCCCTCCCGACCCTCCCTGCCAGCGTCGCCCTCCTGCTCCTCCCTCTCTTCGCAGCTCCGCAGCAGCTGTCGTCCGTCAATGAGGGACCCTCGAGCATCTCGGTCCCTATAGGACCGACCGGACACGCCGTTGATTCTCCCCATGCTCAATTTCGACATACCCATCCCCATCTCGATGTGAAAGTGGCATCCGACGATGCGAGCGCCCTGGCAACTCTGGCTCTGGCGGGCTCCGGCCGCGCCGTTCGAGCCCCTCCTGCCCAGACCAGCCCATCCGCTGGCCTGGCTCCGCAGCTTCACGCGCGGTCCTTGCAGGATTGGGAGGTTGAGGACTTTGTCCTGCTGGCGACCGTTGACGGCACCATCCACGCACGAGACCGTAAGACAGGGGCGCCCCGGTGGGCCCTCGAGGTTCCCAGCAGTCCCATGGTCGAGAGTATCTACCACCGTGCGAACCCCACTCAGTTTGATGATCCGCAGCCAGAGGATGATTTTCTCTGGATTGTCGAGCCGAGTCGCGATGGCAATCTCTATATCTACAGCCCTGGGCCCAATGCGGGGCTTCAGAAACTGGGGCTGACGGTCAAAGAATTGGTGGATGAGACCCCTTACTCAGGAACGGACCCGGCTGTCACGTACACAGCCAGGAAGGAGACTACCTTGTATACAGTGGATGCTCGCACCGGCACCATCCTGCGTGTCTTCAGTTCCCGCGGTCCGATCACACCGGAGGAGAGTTGCCGCAAAGTGGGTAATTTGGAGACGGACGAGGAGGATTGTGAATCAACCGGTACTCTGACGCTGGGCCGGATTGAATATGCTGTTGCGATCCAGAACACGGAAACTGGTGCACCCATCTGCACGCTCAAATACTCTGAGTGGACCGCCAATAATCGGGACATCGACCTGCAAAGCCAATACTACCAGACTATGGACCAGAGCCACATCTACAGTATGCACGATGGTGTCGTGTTAGGCTTTGACCACTCGCGGATGGAACGTCCTCGGTATACTCAGCGATTCTCTTCGCCGGTTGTCCGTGTCTTCGATGTCGCTCGCCCTATCAATGTTGAGAATCCGGATGCACCAACTCCGCTCGTCTTGTTATCGCAGCCGTTGCAACCCCCGGATCCTGACTACGGTTCGACCGGGGTGGACGAGAGAGACTCGCGGGTATTTATCGATTGCATCGAGGGCGGTGGTTGGTATGCCATGTCTGAAACCACGTACCCCCTGGTCACAGGACGGGCCAAGATGGCTCAGTGCTATGAGAAGGACTACTTCCGTGACGGACAGCCACTTATGAGTCTCAGTTTGGCTCAGCAGAAGGCCGCACTGGCCGGTGTTCATTCCTTGAACGAACCTCGCAGTGTTCGCCGTACGATCCCGAGTATATCTGGTCCCTCTGCATCAGAATTGTCCAATGACACTCCCCGGGAATTGATGAGGGCTCCATCCGGTCCTCTCTACTCCCCCGGCCTTAGAAGGAGTGTGATAATTCGGAAAGGCTGGGACAATGCCATTGATATCTTCGTCACCCTGCTGTTCCTCTTCATTGGTGCATTCGTGTACTTCAACTCTCATAACCTGCAGGAGCTGGCGAAGCAAAAGCTCGATCTCAAGAATATCATTTCATCATATGGACAGCCGCTATCTACTCCACCTACGCCTGTTGTTGGTACCTCATTCGACCGAGATGCTAGTCCCGGACCATCGGCACGCAACATGACAATCGACGTTGACTTTGGTCACGAACAGAACGATGGAGATGTTACCCCAAGGCGTAAGAGGGATGTTAGTGTCCCGGCACCTGATGCAACACCTAAGGTCCGGATCCGTGAGCCGTCTCGTGACCCTGATGGAGATGACGATGTGGACGAAATGCAGCTCCAAGAGCCCGAAAAGAAGAAGAAAGCTCGACGAGGCCGTCGTGGAGGCCAGGCCCATAAGCGTAAAGCGAGACCTGGGACAGAGGCAGCAAAGAACCAGACTGATCAGGTTGTGGAGATTGTCAAGAATCTCCAACCGCAGCCTAGACTAGAACCTGATATTCAATTGTCAAGGACGGTATCGAACGAAATACTCGAAATGGACGGCGCGATCCGCATTGGCCAGCTCAAAGTTTACACGGACAAGGTATTGGGACATGGTAGCCATGGCACCGTCGTCTACAAAGGCTCCTTCGATGGCCGGGACGTGGCCGTCAAGCGGATGCTCGTCGAGTTCTACGACATTGCTTCCCATGAAGTAGGTCTGTTACAGGAAAGTGACGACCATAGCAATGTGATCCGGTACTTCTGCCGTGAACAAGCAGCGGGATTCCTGTATATTGCCTTGGAGCTGTGCCCTGCGTCCCTACAGGAGGTTGTCGAAAGACCCTCTGACTACCCACTGCTGGTCAACAGCGGATTGGATCTCCCCGACATTCTGCGACAGATCACGGCTGGTGTACGCTATCTTCACTCGCTCAAGATTGTCCACCGGGACTTGAAGCCGCAGAATATCCTGGTAGCTGCTCCTCGTGGTCGGATGGGGTCCCACGCTTTGCGGCTCCTTATCTCGGATTTCGGTCTATGTAAGAAGTTGGAGGATAACCAAAGCTCGTTCAGGGCGACTACGGCACACGCTGCTGGTACCTCCGGTTGGCGAGCGCCAGAGCTGCTGGTGGACGATGACCAAAACACTAACCCGAATACCTTTGCCACGGCGGAGTCGCAACACACGGAGTCCTCAGAGCCTGCGGTGGTTGATCCTCAGACTAATCGACGGGCAACACGAGCCATCGATATATTCTCCCTGGGCTGTGTCTTTTACTATGTCCTGACACGTGGTGGACACCCTTTCGACAAGGATGGCAAATTCATGCGTGAGGCCAATATCGTCAAGGGCAACCACAACCTGGACGACCTTCAGCGTCTAGGGGAGTATGCATATGAAGCAGACGATCTTATCCGGTCGATGCTGTCGCTCGACCCTCGTCGCCGGTAAGCCACTATCTCAAGCAACTTATGATGATCGATAACTGACTCTTGCTAGACCTGATGCGACCGCAGTTATGATGCATCCCTTTTTCTGGTCCGCCGCAGAGCGTCTTAATTTCCTTTGTGATGTCTCCGATCACTTTGAGTTCGAGCCTCGAGACCCACCGTCTCCGGCTCTACAGTGTCTTGAGTCGGTGGCGCTGAACGTTATGGGCCCTGAGATGGACTTCCTGAAGCTGCTGCCCAAAGAGTTCAAGGACAGCCTTGGCAAGCAGCGCAAGTACACAGGCTCTAAGATGTTGGATCTTCTACGGGCCCTCCGCAATAAGAAGCACCATTACAATGATATGTCGGAGCACCTCAAAGCCCACATTGGCGGCCTTCCTGTGGGGTACCTCCAGTTCTGGACCGTCCGGTTCCCAAGCCTTCTCATGAGCTGCCACTGGGTGGTGGTCGAGTTGAGGCTCACGAAAACAGAGCGATTCACGCGATACTTTTCCCCCGACTAAATCGTATATTGCTATCTATTGTGCGTGATCGGGAATTCCAGTATATGTGTTACGTTTGTGCGATGATTAGTCTCTACCATGTAATTTAGCAGGCGTTGAATGTGCTGTCGGGCACGATATATATCCTGGATATCAAGAGCTTTCATGATGCTTTTATTTGTTGGATAAGAAAAGACATCCTGAAATATGACGATAGTAGTATACATCTTTTTGTGTAGATATCCTATGCATCTTCTCCATTGTAACCATCGCCCATTTGACCCTAATACACTCGATCCGTGCAAGTGTGGCGGTTGTCGGAGTCGTGGCGGGCGATCATCTCCTTAGTGAGAGACTTTGCTCGACGCGTCGGTTCCGCGTGGGTGTGAAGGCCGAGACGGGGAAAGTTGGAGACAGACTTCAACCAATTCAAATATTGCCCTTTCTTTCTTTTCCTCCGCGCATTCACAGGTAGCTTAGCTCGCCTGCATCTTCTGCAGTCTGGCAGAGCTGGGCACGGTGTTACCTTGCCATTCACTGTTGGGTGGGACACAATTACTACATCTTCTCCCAGTTCGCTTCCACCATCTTCATTCTTCTTTTCTTCATTTCTCCGACAAGCTGTATCGTGATAGTTACTCTACCAGTCGCGCAGACAGACTACACTGGCATTTACACATATCCCTGCTTGATATGAGGATGTCTCTTCTTCCTATCCCATACTGACGCCTTTATCACTTTCATCTTACCTGCAGTTTGGATCTCCTCCACAAATTTAGCTCCCCAGACGACCGACCATGGTGTTCCTTCGCCTTACCGTGAAGATCCTGCCCCGCGAGCAGATACAACCAGCCCCGTCGATATTCCGCAGTTTCCTCCCTGAGCGAAAAGATGATTCAGATAAGAATGGCAATGGGGGTATGAATGGGAAGCCAGCGACTTTTTTGCTCGTCTTGGAGCATCCCGACGAGGTTACACTGGGTGGTTTAGCGGGCATGATTCAGGCCAAATGGAAGAAGCTGAGGCCAGATGCGGAGTAAGTCTTCCTTATACTGGTCAGATCTGGTCGATATAACTACCTACCAGTCCACAAGTCCTACGAAGTGTTGCGGAGATTTGCGGTGCAAGTATACTGACGGGTCGATCAACACAGGCCGTTAGAGATCAAGAAGCTCTTAGATGATGCACACGATACTGAGGACCTCGATGCTGATATGACCGTGGCGGATGTGTTCGTCGACAATGGCAAGGCCCGCGCCGACGGTCTCGACCAGCGCGGCACGGTGCGTGTTGTCCAGAAGCCTGCGCCATATGCCCCCGTTCGATTCTCGTCTGTCGTCCAGGACTGGGACGCAGCTGCAGAGCAGTATGAACGCATGAAACAGGAGGAGGCGAAGAATAAGCCTAAGTTTCCTAAATTCGAGACCATCGAGGAGGAACATACTCCAGTGTCGACCCATTTCTCATGCAACCCGTATAGTTCGAATGGCAGTCCCAGGCAGAGCGATATTCTACTGTACTCTGTAGAGAGAGATGAGCTTGTCTTTTCACCTCCACGTTGGGCCCAAGAGTCCTCTGCACATGTTCCAATGTCTCAGGAACAAGACCAGACCGAGGAGGTTGCTGCCACCCCTCAGGGCAGAAGGATGGAAAGCAAAGAATTAGGGGAATCACCAACACCCATTCGTCAGCTAAACCCTAAGCTTGCTTCTGACCTTTTTGCTCATCCAGAGACTGCCAAAGTCGATACAGAAGATCAGCAATCTAGATCGCAATCCCACTCAGTGCGCCAAACAGAGACAACGTCCCCAGTTGAACAACAGAAAACAACATCCAATCCAGCAGCCGCGTTACCCGATGCGAACACTCAGGACGACATTAACATGACTGACGTGGAGCCTAAGCCGCCCCAAGATATGCATATGGGCCTTTCTCCTGCGATTGTGATAAACGATGCTGGACTTCAGAAAATTGTAGAGAATAAGTCTCAGGCAGCGGCAACGCGCAAGAGAAAGAAAAGCGGCGAGCAGCTACCTCCCCAAAAGGAACCTCGGTTGGAGCTGAGCAGCAGTCCTTCCGCAACCAGATCAAAGAGTCAAGAGCCTGCGATGGGGAAAGAGAACGTAGAGCCCACAGGCACGCATTCGCCTGTGCGGAGGCGCGAGAGGGTACCTTCGTTCTCTGGTCCTCAAAGGCGACCAAGCCTCACTGACCACTCAGCGAAGCCTGGTCTGGGTTTGGGTATCACGAAAAGCCCACCACGGAAGCAGTCAATCTCCACGACTGATGAGAAGCATTCCAGTCGGGACCTTGTATCTGCAACTCCCTTATTTCCAAGCAGCGTAGCTCGACGTCTTTCATTCGGCCAGCAGGCGGATTCCACGCCGTCTAAGGCCCAGAGTCCTGGTATGGAGCAGGTAAAGAGGTCAGCTATGCGAAAAGACTCGCCTCTGGAAAGAAACCAAGAGCGGCGCTCCGTGTCGTTTGCAGAGGAGGCGGACGTTGTTACGACACCACCTGCACCTGCACCTCGATCTGCGCCCCGATCTGCGCCGCGATCTACTCCTCGAACGGACTCTAAAGCTAACAAGACAACCACAAGATCGACTCCCATTTCTTTCAGCCAAACGATGGTTTTCCCTTCTAATGTACCCAAGGAACGCCTCAAACAGCTTATGAATGAGGCAGCCGAAAAGTTTGAGAAGGTAGAGTCGTTTCGAGCTGAAAAAACCGCAGAATATGAGAGCAAGATCATGGCTGCTGAGGAGAGTGGTAACCATGAATATCTACGCTTACTTAGGGATATCTTCTCCTCCTGGAAAAGGCTCTTCGAGCTGGAAAAGAGTTACAAGAAAGATGACAAGCGTCACGCTACTCGTCTCCGACAGAGAATTGAGAACAAAGAGAAGCTTCTTCAAGAAAAGGAGGCTTCTATGGCTGTCCGGGGCAAAGAATCGAAATCCAAAGCTAATTCTGCAGAGAGACCCCCTTCTCGAGCTGCTACAAAGCCTAAATCACCTGCCGCGAAGTCCAAGTCACCTGCACCTAAGGAGACAACCGTAGCAACAGTCCCTAAACTACCGGAAAAGAGCCAGGCGACAAAGGTCAATGGATTCTCACAATCTTCGCTTGCTTCCGATAACGTCAAGTTACCGATGGTCACAGGAGCTCTCTCTACGGAGGAGACTAAGCGTACTGCTACCTCCAGCCAGACGGGCACAGTTGCCAAGCGGCAAATTACAGAGGTAGAGGCACCACCTGAAGATACCTCCGACGAGGAAGATGAGGGAGGTCCTCAGATGATGAAGGCGGAGATGTTCGAGAGAGTCAGATCCCCGTCCCAGTCGCGCTCAGACTGTCAACCCGAATATGCACCGTCAGATTCAGCCTCAAGCTCAGAGCTTGAATCTGAAGACGACTCTGACGATGAATTCATTCCGCAAGGCAAGGGTAACGCTCCACCTCCATCCACCGCCCCAGCAGTCTTGAGCGGTACCCGCCTCTTCTCAAACGGAAACAGTCCCGCCCTGCGTTCATCCGCGCCACGTTCGTCCTCTCTACGTTCGTCTGTGCGGTCTTCATTCGGATCCTTCCAAACCTCATCCCAACCTAACTCGACCGGCAGGCGCAACCGCCAGAGCCTGAAAGATATGCTAGCCGAGCAGAAGTCCCAACAAGCCGAAAGGGCGAACAAGTCGAAGCAGCGAATCTTCCCGAACCAGAACAATCGTCCCGCGAGAAAGAACATTTACTCACCATCTGGCAGTTCTGAAAGCGAGAGTGAGAGCGACAGCGGAGATGAAACCGGGAGCACTGATAGTAGCGACTCAGATCGTGGAGATATCCTCCCTACAGGCAGCGCTACGAAGATCAAAAAAGTGATTAAGAGGTCGAGATGGACCTAGCGAGGACTGCGAAAAGGGATCTTCTCACCGAAAAGATGAAACTGTTGTTGTTTCTCTGACTCGATAGCTGGAGGGTTAGCGACTCTTTGTAATGTAAATGTACATGTACCTCTGCACACTTGTTATTGTTAGCCTGCTTCGTGTGTCCCGTTTGAGTTTCAAGCCAAGCGGAAGTTGGTCTAGTTCGTATTTTCTTATTTCTTTCGAGTCTTTTCCTCCTCCCTCCAGCTTTCCTGTACTTAATAGCCACATTATCCGACGACACTCCGAAATCTGGAGTGGAATTGGCCTCCAAGTCTATCAATTTCAAGAAGCATCACTCCTATATCCTCGCCTGACACTAAACGTAGTTACGTGACCTGGTTTCAGAATGTTATCCATAACGTGGCAAGGATTAGACTAACACTCCCATTTATGTACTGTACAATCAAACAAGGGACATAGTACGTGTTTTCACTTCTTCTAGCTATCTCAATGGAATATATGATCAACATCGCCTCTGTCCATTCTACATTAAAGTAAGCGCGGATCCAGTAAAATCCATGTGCAGAGTCTATATTCCCCTCCCGCCTTAGCATATCCAGTAGCCTCAGGACCTGAATGGGTAAAATATTGCGGGACCAGTGCCTTCAGTCACTACTGCGACACGCTCCTGTAGGGGTCACGAACATGATGCTGTTTATTGTTTGACATGCATCTAAGTTGTTATTCATCGGAGGGAAGTATTTAAGACCTCCTTGTAGAATGATCTAGGGTTTCAGGATAGTCACGCAGGGAATGGCCTTACAAGACAACCATCAAAGAGAGGGTTCGACAATAGCTTTTATCTCAAAAACGATGCCGATATTGCTGCCCGGTCAAGCTAATACTATCGTAGCCCATCTATGGAGTAAGATCTTCCGCTAGAAACCTGGAGCTAAGGAGCAGCTTTCAGGGCTCAAGCGATGAAGCAGTAGTAATTCACAGCCTAGATTTCTTGCTGGTGACTCTGCACAATCTTGGATAATTTGATAAATAATTTTCGTACGCTGTCCAGAGTATGTCATGCATATGTGTTGCCTACCAGTACTGAATTTTCCGTGCCTGCTGGCTGAACCAGGGAAATCGGAAGCATCTCCATCGTCTTTGGACTGTCAGGATCCTCTTCTAAGAGTACTTTGCAAACGATTTCGGGAGGCTCTCTAGTCGCCTGTATTGTTGTTCCGAATGTCTGGTTTGGGGGAAAGGAGTGGATATAGCCATGTGCACGCATCATCCTGTCAATAATGATGGATGTCGTTACCTCGGTCCTACAGAAGCCCCCCGGATCGTGGCCGTTTTCTGCAGCATGTTTTGCCATCTTGTCCGCTATATTGTTTCCCAACACGCCAGAGTGCCCGGGAACCCATTCGAAACGGACGTCCACCGCTGCGGCCTGAAGGCTTGCCAATCGCTTGAGCGCATCGACTCCCGCCACCTTAGAGAGGGAGTGCGAATTATCGTCGAATGCCCTCCAATCACGGATGAACGTCAATGCTGCTTGGGAGTCGGAGAATATCACAACTGGGGTGTTGGGGTCAGCTTTGGAAAGCGCTATTTCCAATGCAGTGGAAATGGCGTAAAGTTCGACATCATCAGAGTTGATCAGAAACTGGCACGGACAGAAATGATATGCCTTGCCCGTCCACATGTAGGATCCCTCTTCAGTCAAAGCCTGATATGCCACGGCGGCGCCAGCTCTCCCGTCGTTCAGTCTGGAACCATCCGCCCAGAACACTCGTTGCTGACTAAGTTTGAGATGTAGACTCTGCTCATACTGCATGGCGCGACGCAAGGCCGTTTCACGATCCCTGATCCAAACAATGTCGACTATGGTGGGAAGAGGATCCGGGAGGATATTGTCTACAGATGCGTGTGTTGCGGCTGTCAATGCTTCTAAGCGTCTTTGTACTCTTTCTCGGTGTTTAGCTTCTCTGCGGAGTTGCTTCGCTTCTGTAGTTGCCTGTGAGATCATATTAGACCTAGCCTCCTTCTCTACCGCATCCTTCGTTCTAGACAATTTCGATAGCCTCTTTGAAAGAGATCTAGAGACCTTGCATCTTCGAATAATAGGTGGAGGTTTGGGAATCAGATCCTCAGGAGGTACAGGAATGGACAACGACTTCTCCAAGATTTCGAGCAAATCTGGCGCATCATCCAGAGGTTTATTCTGCTCATTATCCGTGCTTGTGGGAAAACTGCGATTGACTGACTGTGTGCTATCGAGTGATTGGTTGACATTGGTCATTGTAACAGCACTCGTTCTCAACGCCTTCTGCCTTGCCTGCTGAGCCGCACCCTCAACGAAATCAAGGAGTATCTGGACGTCTGCTGGATCTATATCCATCATGCTCGAGGAACTTATGACCGACTGTGTCAGTCGTCCTTGCAGACGTGTGAGATAGCGTGTTGCCTATGACCAGGCAAGAGAAGAAATATTAATGAGTCGATAGATGAAATAAAAGGCTAGCGAATATATTTTCACCTAAATTGATGAGACTTTGACATTTGTCGTCCTCGGGGAAGGCGGCATCCACGATAATAGAAGGAAGGTGAAGGAGCCATGGACAGAAAATCTAGTGAGTGTTGTCTGGCCGACAGATCATGATTGTGGAGGAATATGCCGGTCAAAATAGCAGGAGTCCGCCCCTTATTTGAACAATATGTTCACACCGCTCTATTTGGACTAGCACATTGTCTGTGTCGTTCAAAAAGGAGCCTTGTTATAACGGATACTTCCGAGCTTCCCTAGACAGCAGTGCCAAACTTTACTGCTTCCTCTCCATCACACTGCTTCTTCAGTTCTAATTTGGAATCCCACCGGAAGTTGTAGACACATGTAGCGCATGGGGCACTTAGCTGCAGAGAAAATTGTTTAGTGTCGTCTATTAGAGTCCCATTGGTCGCTCGATTCAATACACACACCTTCTTCTGCTGAGTCAATGCCACATTTCTATGAGGATTAAGATGTACTCATCCTTGACTTCGATCTAATATTCTTCGGTCTTTTCTTCTTCTGGAATTGGGGCCTTTGGGGCGTTACATTTCCCCATCTCTCTGGGTGTCTTTATTTGCAGAGTTCGCTTGAGGAAATGCCCACTATTTCGCTGTGTACATGACCTAGATAGCAAATATGTGCGACGCTCATGTCGATTTCCATTTCCGTTCTAGGTCCGGAGCGGTGCCGCTTTGTGCTCAGCGTCGCTCACGGATTGCTCACTGAGTGCTCAGGGGCGTTCAGTGATCATGCGGGTCCAGAGTGGTACTGCTCACCGAGTACGGAGGGGTGTAAGCGAAGTCTTTGCACACGCTAAAATGCTTGGCAGTTATTAAATAACCACTATATTGTAATATATTATTGACATTGGATGTTGCTCCTAGCAACGAGGCTAAAAGAATAGGGTCTTATATAGCGAGGATGGCCTTTCACCACCCCCCCCAATCTACCTATCTACCCCTTTACCACTCAGGTTTAACTGTGATGGTGCTAAACCTACTGACTGACTTGTTATATAAGTGAGAGCAGTGCTAGAGCTTTCGCTCTAGAGTCCTAGTTTTCTGCACCTGGCACAGCGGTTTAGGGTGCTCCCTAGGGATTGGGTTACTCCGTAGTAATTTAGGATTAGGGAAAAGGATTTTGAAGGGGATCTAACAATAATGTAATTTGATTACTGCCAAGCTTACTAGCGTGTGCAGTGACTTAGTTTACACCCCTCCGTACTCCGGGAGCACTCAGTGAACAGCGCTGAGCACATTAGGGATAATCAGCGAGCAGCCACAGATTTCTTAGCGAGCAGTGTCATCTTTGTGAACCCTCAATAAAATGAATCCTGCCAAGGCTGCTAGCACTTTTAGCCAGGCCGCTTTTGCCCAGCCTCAACCCTCAGTCTCCTGCAGATTTGCAATGCGACGTCATCACAACAGACAGGCACTGTCTTTGCCGCTGAATTTCGTTTTACAATGCAGCGAAACTAGTCATATCGACCGTTCTAGATTCTAAGATGTTTAGCATTCTTCGCTTCGCTGTACCAATGGGCCTACAAAAAATTTACGATAGCAGACAAACCCGAGTATGCCATTTCACGAGCAATAGCCAGAAATACAGATTCTGAACAATGATATATTGTGTTTAACCATCTAAAGCTCATTGTTGTCTCTCCCAATCCTTAGGGTCTTCGTATACTCGTAATGCGGCCGTGAAGCACACACTAATCATAGTACGCCAACGAGACTGATGGTATCCCCGGCGAGGCTAAGCCATTCATCCATCAACTTCTGATTCGCAAAGAGAATTGACGTTACACAAGTTAGTTAAACTGGATACGTACTTGCAAGGCAGATGTTCCTTTTCGAGATGAGCGGGCATCTTCGTTCAAGACCTCGTATCGACTACTTTAAGATAAGAGTTTTGAGGTCTAGATCCAAGGCTTAGACGATTGGCATCATTTTAATCGAGATTACATGCTGGAAAGTTGACACATCGCTTCGAAAAAGGGTCTTAGATGAGCTGGGGTCAGAAAATAGATCCACTTAATCATACTGATGGAGACATAACGTCATCCTGGTGACGAGAAATATGCAGCTGCATCTCTAGATGATGGCTAGACAAGGCGAGATCATTCTAGGCGTGTATAACACAAGCCTGAGATAACCTGACAATAGCTTTCCTGCTGCGTATGACGTCAATAGGAGACAAAGAGGGGCCCTCCTATAAATTACTAGCTCTCGCATTGCGGCTAGTGTTTCCTGCGATCTTTATAGAATACTTCACGATGTTAAGATTATCGTGTAAATCTAAAGACACGCTGGGGTCTGTATTGTTGTTTCAGTTGTTAGGATAGGATATTGATGTTTGTGTGTCTTTTACGACGGTTGCCAAGAGCAATATGATAATCGATCTGAAGCTAAAAAGGTGAGATCTGTCAAAAGTACTTCCTCAGACACCCTTTGGATATTTTTTTTATTTAACTATGAACATGCTGGATTATTTCATTCCTGTCTACATAACATCTTGATTTGTTTTACAGAAATGATGAAGATTAGTAATGCCAAAGCACAAGTTCTCTGTTTCCATCCTCACTATAATAGACGTTTCAGAATAGGAGTGAATCATTCCAAGAGACCGCGGACGAGACCATCAGAGGCTCAGATAGAAGGCCACAGATAACTTGACAGATCATTTACTGATGATTGATAAAGAGGAAAAGGTTGTTACGATATCTCACTATGTTTCTTTCTTGAGACTGAAAACAGGTATGTCGGGTAATTACAAAATTCCGAAGGTTATGGATAGCATAACTGGAGCAGTAACATATGCCCAATGGCCTGGGTAAAGAAGCATTACGGACTTCGTCCATTATTTTCTCGCAACACCACAAGGAGTCCAAAGTGGCTGAGAAATTATCCATAGGCAGGATAAGACCGATAAGGTTACAACTTCTCTTCTCCAGAAGGAATCTGGGATTCACGCTAACTCAGGGCTTGTCCAAATATGATTCCACGAGCTTACAGGAGTTGCCGTACTCATTGAGTGATTCTGAAGGCCCTTTCCTCTTGTTTATGTTCGACTTGTTGTATTCGGTAGGATTGAATCTTTTGAGATCACGAGCCACGATCGATATAGCCATTTTTTCTCGCTGGACAATCTCCTTTGATCGTAGAGTCTCCAACGTCTGGGTAGCCTCTCTTTTTTTCTTCTTTTTTTAATGGCGATATGTATATGATTCATAGTTATTTTATTTTCATTATCTCCAATACTATATTGTATGTTACCTCGTCCTGGGCCTTTTATGTCAATGATATAAAAGTGGCCATCTGCCAACATATCGAACAACGTGCTTTTTTGATTCGAAAAGCCTGATTTCTCCTATTTCAATGTTGCAGGCGGATGAAGACGTCCGTAGTTGATTATCTTCTTCCTATATTAAAAACTTCGTTCCCTCCAAGATACACAAATATTTCTACAATAGAGATAACGCACCTCAGTCGGGCTTCATCATGTAAAGCCCCTAGTGTCCACATCGCAATATTCAAAACTATCCCTGGTGTTTGTCTTCAACGTACGCCTTTGGGAGCTGGTGTTGCCCATCAATGGAGACTGTACCCTCCAGCCATGCGAAATTCCTTCTTGGTCTTAAGGGTCCGAATCTAGTTCATTCTGCCTGCTTCTCCAAATAGTAATGACCTATGAGTCATAGAGCCTTATCTCGCGTCTCGACCTCGGGAAGGACACCGCCCGTAGAAACTGGTGGAAAACAGTAGACGAATTTCAATCTCAGACAAGACTGCAAACATCAAAATGTTTTCTGCTTATCCCACGAGAAGCTCACTTCACCAGATCGAGTGACCATCACGACCGCTTCTTTCATCGTCCACTGTCCTGTCTGTTTTTTTTATTTTCAACGGTATAAGGTGTTAATATAAATCCGCAACCATGAGACTTCTGATACTGTGCTTAATACCAATATGAAATGGATTAAACTGGTAAAGCAACACCAGACTGTCTGGTGTGTGGCAAGAATGATCATGCTGCCTTCAAATCTGTACAAAAGCCATATTGTCAGCAGACAATATTTGACCAGATGGTTCGTCTTGTAAGGGTGGTATATTGTATGAATGCTCCCCGTATTATTGAAATATTTAGTTTTGTAAGAAAATATCCGCCAGATGGTGAAAAATGACTGATTTGAACAAGATTCGCATGAAATTGCGGGGATTTCCTATGATTATAAGTGTTGGTGAAATCTATAGTGGGGTAACATAACGGTTCTTCAATAAATTCTCATTACTATCTAATTAATGCGGTTATTATACGGTTAGATCCGCCAGCCCCGCCCCATTATTCTTCATAGACTGTAATACCATGACCCAATGTGTTCACAGTATTTGGCCAACCATTTTCTCACGTACCGTGGAAATATTTCAGCATGAAACTCCTGCCTGAACCTTGAAGAATGCTTGAATTCTTATCTATCCTAGGAGCTAGCTGAACTGATGTCCCCAGTGTGTGATACACTAGGCCTAATCAGGGAAGGTGTGGCAGAACTCCTACTGGCAGTCCGCCAAAATATAACTAGTTATATAATATTAGTTTAATATAATAATTTTCAATAAAGATCTTTAAAAAAATTTAAAAACTGGATAAAGAAGTACGGCGTCAAGCAGGATAGGATAGCCCGTCCGTCGGCCACAGTCTAGCCGTGGTTGTCACATTGATAGACATAGTTGATAGTAACCAGACAGCCGTCTTCCCTGTGGAACGAGCCACTTGGAACAGCCGCCAATTTTGCGGATGTCCTGGTAGTCCCTCCACATGTCGTTACCACTGATACTGCAGCTAGCATCACCCTGGATAAAGACGCCGCAGCCCCGAGTCTGATCGCCCCAGCAGTTCCCGGATTGGTTAATTCCGGTTTCGTTACTAGAGGGGTAAAATTAGTAATGGTATTGAGTATAAGAGGTATAGTAAGATCTTTGCACGCCATTGGAGCAATGACTGAAGATAAATGAAGGGGGGGTTACTCACGCAGATGTAGCAAAGTAGAAGAGGTTGTCGTCTCGCTGCAGGGTATTGACAGCGTGGTCGCACCACTTCACAAAATCCGGGGTCGTGCACAGGATTGAGCCCTTGCAGTCATAGGCGCTGGGATCTGGCTGGAAGACGTTGGTGAGGGGGTTGTAGCCCTGCGCCTGCACAACGAATTTGCTCGTATCGATGATAGATGTTCCCAGGGGTAGTGTCCACGTATAGGTGTAGTCTGTGATATCGAGAGTGATGGGCCCGACGGAGGACCACGACCAGGGGGGTGCCGTGGAGCCCTCAGGGAGAGTGCCGCTGTAGTTATACAGCGTGGTGCCCTCGACCATGTAGTGGGTGCAGACGTATTCGTCAACTTTGAAGTTGACACTCCAGCCTGGATTCGTGTCGAACTCGCAACCCACCGAGTCCCAGATGTAGAGGCGGATAAAGGCATAAGGGACAAGGATGTCCGCCGTGAATGTAGTCGAATCGGTCCCGGGGGACGAGGCGTAGTTGGTGATAGTTTCCCCGCCTGGCAATGATTTGGCGTTGACTATGACTGTGTTGGAAGAGGAGCCTAAATCGCCTCCTCCTCCCACTGCGCTTACATGGAGTACGTAGGTAGTTCCTGGTTGGAGTCCGCCAATCGTGAGCGTGGTCATTGAGCTTGGGACGCTTGCGATAACACTGTCTCCTGAGTACACGAAATACCCGAGTGCATTCGAGGCCGCATTCCACGATAATTTAGCAGAACTATAGTCCGAGGCCAGGACTGACAGGCCTAACACCGCTCCGGCATTGCTTCCAGATGGCCAGGGTGATGCATCAGTATTCAGCAGAGAGCCACCCTCGACTGCATCCATCATGCTCTGCATGTAGGACTCGCCGGGCAGAGTGTCATAGGGATTAGGCAACAGGTCATCTGTGAGTTGGAGGAAGCCAGCTCCGCGATCGTTAGCCAATTTGGCTATCTCGCCAACTGCGGATTCTGGCACGTTGTATACAATGTGCCAGAGCTTCCGCGGGTCCTTCGGTACCCAGTCATTAGGTGTGTAGGAGGTAGTGTATGCTGCGTAATCCAGCTCGAAAGTCAGTAGGGTGTCCATGGTATCCTCAAAGCAAGATGCAATGGGCGACCCGGGATTCAGGACCGTATACGCGCCGGGGTGGGCGCGCTTGGTATAGTCATTGATATGCTTGTATAGGTCGACATATTGATTGTCATCACTACATTCAGGCCAGCCCTCGTCAAAAAAGATGCCGCCAATGCCGCTTCCATAAAGTGTGTACCACATATCTATGTCTTCCTCAATCTGGGCGGTCCAATCCGCCAGATCGCCTGAGCCCAGCCGCGTGAGGAATTTCTGATTGCTGACGCCCAGGTACCCGGTTCGCACATAGCCGAGCACCGTTTCGCCAGAAGCTGAACCTCGATTGATAACATCCGCCCAGTCAGTGTCGACGGCGGAATCCGGTCCATTCACGACATTTGCGATTAATATGGGCACCTTCTCCACAGGATACCCAATCAGCCGATCCCAAGCGGCGGGGTCTGCAAGCGGGTTGATGTATGATGCCACCGCGATCTGCTGCCCGTCGCCTCCCGAAGGAAGCCCCGTCGGCGAGGAACCAGAGGCGGAGAAGGTGGCTGTGAGGGTCGTGGTGATCGCCGACTGGGCGTTGCAGCTTGTGACGGTCGAACAGGTCGTAGTGCAGTCAAATTGAGGCGCCCAAGCAAACACGCCGCACTGCACGCCGCATTGAGTAGCTGTCTGCTCTGGGCACGAGGTGGCGCTAGGACCACCCTGTAGCGACGCCCCAGGGATCACATTGTTTGCAGTGATGACGCCGTTGTTAAAGTAGACCCATGACAGGGCGAAGGCGCCGACAGCCAGTGCCTGGAGCTCGCCTCCGGTGATAGTCGGGTTCAGCAAGGTGGCCTGGTTGAGCGCCCACCGTATTACAGTATTCACAGCTGCCACCACCTCAGCATTGGTCCACGGCAACTGTGCCGGGTTCATGAGAAGCCAGTTGGGGAACCCATCGCGGTTGATGCCGTCAGCGAGGATATTCTGGGCGCCACATATGACATTACTCAGGTCCAGGTCGCGAGTACGGATCGCGAAAAAGTCGTTGCCCACATCGCAGTTGCTGTTGTCTGAGACGGATAATAGCTTCTGAAGGTGCGCTGCCACATCTGTGGCCAGCTGGATTTCCACGTCTCCCGCGCTCGCGCCGTTTCCGGCACTTGCAAAGGTCGTAATCACAGCTGGGGGACTAACGAAAGACAGTCAGCCAGTTACTCTGGCACAGAATAAGGTAGTGGCCAAGAAGAAAATTGGTTGCTTACCCAGTCGCCTTGTCTTGCTCTGGAGGTGCGGTGACTGTCATCTGGGGTGTGTTATCAGTGACGACAACGATGGCGGTAGCGGTTTCCAGTTCAAAAGAGTCCTCCAGTTTGGCCGGAGGGATCTTGAGGGGCTCAGGAATCCATTGCTCAGGAATCCATTGCTCTTCTTTTTCGTAGAAGAGTGGGTATAATAAACCGGCAATGACTGCACCGCCCGCCGCTAGCCAGCCCAGTTGGCGCTGCTCCAAGCTGCGGGATGCAAGAATGTTGCCGGTGTCCTCGAGGACATCCATGACGGCTTGGTAGCACCCTGAATCAACTTCTGCGCAGCTACTATCCATTGCGGACTTCAGGCTGGCCTTCATGTCCGGAGACAGGAATACCAAGATTCCATTGTCTGCTGGGTCACCCACTGCAGTAACATCAATCACAGACCCTGAGAGGGTGGGTGTGGAAACCTAGATAAGCATTAGATGCTTTTTCAGGATAAGATTTGCAAATATGAGAAGACAAACTCCATTCGTGGTATACTGGGCAAGGTCGCCGACGAAAAAGTAATCATCAGCCGCATTGGCAAAGCGTGGCTGAGTAACTATAGAGAAGAGGACGAGAGAGGGAAAGAAGAGCATTGCTTTTAAAGGAATGTAAAATCATGAGTCAAGTCACAAACTACATCTGAGAGAAAGAGTTTTATATTATATATCTGTTTGAAGAAACGAGGGATAAGAGGGATGTGTATACATCCTGCCTCTCAGAGTTAACATCTCTCTGTTGGCCCAAGCCCTAGGACCAAAGTGTATAATCATCCGATAGATAAATCTTAGACCTGTCTAGTGGAGAGTAGTAGATATCGCTTAATCGAAGAGATTTTTCGCCCCTAAGCTAATAGTTACGGTCTCCGCCGCGAGGGGAGGTTTGACATCTCGGCAGGATCTTAAAAAAACACGGCGAGGTCCCGAATTTTGCCAACTTCTTCCGCACCCTGCTCAGCTTTTCTTGGCATATGCTCAGCAGGGTGCGGAAGAAGTTGGCAAAATTCGGGACCTCGCCGTGTTTTTTTAAGATCCTGCCGAGATGTCAAAACCCCCCTCCCTAGCGGAGACCGTACACCCCGTCTCGGGGACCCCTAGGGCCCTAGCTAGAATCTGACTAATATCCAGGCTAACAGAAGGGTAGAACTAGAGATCATACGGTCTCATTTTCTATATTAACTCATCTAACTTATGAAGCAACTAACAATCTCTATCTCACCGCGTGAACATTTTGTTGCAATGGAACCCAATGATGCCTTTATCCGTGCCTTTCTCCATGCGTGTTACGCTGGTGAGCTGTCAAAGACCCAGGAAGCTATTGCCAGCGGGCGACTAACTACCGAAAACCTCAATGAGGGGCTTACTCGTGCGACACACATGGCGCACCCTGATATCGTGGCTGCGCTTTTTGACACTGGGGCTAATATATCGGTACGGACGATAGACTTCCTCCCAGGGGAAAACCTGCAGCAAGATCCTAGCGTTGTTCGCCTCTTCCTTGACCATGGCCTTGATCCCAACTCGAGTATTTCTAGCGGCGAGCCTCTCTTACAGTATGTGTTGCGTTAGCCTTGCTACTAGCTAGCTAATTAAAGACCTGGGGCCGAGGGCTGACTGACTGACTAACTCCTGGTAACTGATAGATTTTTCCTTAATCCCGCATGTGCTCGCGAATTGCTTTTGCGGGGCGCTAACCCCAATCTTTGTGGCCCAAGAGGAATTACCCCTCTTGCCCGCGCCATTGTGGGCACTCAGGAAGAAGATACATCTCTACTTGAGCTGCTTATCGCGTACGGCGCCAATTTGGAATCAGATCTACTCTTCTTCGCTGTGGCTCCGCGTGTGCATCAGGGGGAGCTCATGACTAAGTTCCTTCTAGATAAGGGTCTTGATCCTAATGTAACCTCTGCGGAATGGGGCACTCCTCTGCATCGTGCTATCTATGCTTCTAAGCCAAATATTGTCAAGCTACTGCTAGATGCGGGCGCAGACCCTACAGCAATCTCAGCCGGCAGAAAATATTATGGCAAAAGTCCTTTGCAAATAGCCGAGAGAGTGCGACATGCCGGTACCCGGGAGGCTATACTTAGTC
Source organism: Paecilomyces niveus (assembly GCA_003116535.1). NCBI lineage: Eukaryota > Fungi > Ascomycota > Eurotiomycetes > Eurotiales > Thermoascaceae > Paecilomyces > Paecilomyces niveus. Next base: position 1,711 of record QEIL01000183.1, on the reverse strand, counting down.
TCCTTCAGTCTCGACAAGGTTCTGGTTGACTATATGTCCAGAGGGAAATGGATGGTGGAAAGACTTAGCGATGCTACGTTCATTACTTAGTATACTTCGGCTTCCTTAAATAGAGACTAGCGGAAGGGTCCCCTGTTAAGGGCCGGTTCAATTTTCGCAATTGGGAATCCACAATTACTATTACAATTTCCCTACATTAAAGGACGGAGTTGTTTTTCTAACAGTAACCACTACACTAGACTTAATATTCTCCGCGAACTGCCTTTTTTTTTCATGGCCTGTTTAGTTTGCAGCCTTTATAAGTTTAACCAGTGTCGCAACCAAACGACAAGAGCAGTTTTGTGATCATTTAAACAGAACACACTATCTCGTATTCCTCTCCAAGACACCGTACCGGTCATCAACCATGAGGCTACTGTGGTCACTAGCATGGCTGGCCTTCACAGCCTCTGCGAATCTTCTCAAGACCGGTAAGAATCCTCCTCCGCCTTATGCAAGGACACTGTAGTCTACTCGCGTACTGACACTCGAGCAAAAGCAGCTAATGGTACCCTGCTGGAAGACCGCGCACCTCACCTTGTCAAAAGATCGCGGCCAAAGTGCGGGCCTAAATTGGCATCGGCTGCCAGCGTCAGTGTCAGCAACTTGCGCAATGTAGGCTTCATCCGCTTTGAGCGCAATGCTACGGTTCTACAGAAACGGATGGAGCTGCCAAGGCTTACTGAACCAATCGTGCCACATGAGGAGGCCGACACTGCAGCGGACATGAGCACCGCTGTTATAAAGACCTACAGCAGCATACCGCGCAGGAAGGAGTATAGCACGGGCACGGCACACTTGTCGGGATGCACAACCATGTATATCATCAGCCGCAAGGGCGTGTATGCGACACACTGGTGGGAGAACGTGTCCTTTTCCCCCGACGACGAGTGGCGTGAGCCAGAGACCCAAACAGACGAAGAGATATTCCAAGCCACTGTCCTGGACATGTTAACAATTGGAGGGAACTACCACCCTAAACTAGACGCGGACCTTATCGAGGACGACTGGATCCAGGCCTACCTCATACACCCGACGATGACTTACAAGGAGGACCCAGGGGATGTCGGCTACCCGACGCAGTGGGAGCAGATTCGGACCACCGTTGGCCAGCTTGTACCGACGCTGCAGGATGCGTCGCGCTGGACAGACATCCCGTATAAGGCACTGGATAATAACGATCCCCTTCTGGATGCGAAATCCGGAACTGCGGGGAGGAATCTCTTTAAGTATGACCCTATGCATAGGTTCGAATTAGGCCAGAAGGGGCCTTTAGCGATGCTATGGGTTGAAGGTGAGATTACGCCGTACCATAAAGATCAATGGTGAGTTGGACTGTGAGGTCGTGTTGTCTCTAAGGGGCTCGGAGGCCACCAAGGAACAACGAGTACTTTACAAATTAGATCTTTTCTAAATCCAGAGTATCAACTGAGCTCGTTCTGAATGGGCTTTCCTGTATATTGTATTCTATGATAGGCAGTGCTCGTTGACAATTAATTAGAATTAAAATAGAGATTAAAGCATCTTCAATTTAATACCTTACACCATGTTGTGACGGGCTATGCCCGGTATAGAGCTTCGGCCACCCTCAGCTAGCGTTGCTCTAACCTGATGTTGCTTTAAAACATCGGATAAAAGGACTTGGCATTCATCCGATCTGACCCGTGACCCA
>QEIL01000182.1:0-46239 GCA_003116535.1 Paecilomyces niveus | reverse complement strand
ACGATCTATAATAATAATAACTTTAGATATTGAGCAAAATCCCATTGCAAAGCCAGTTTCATCAAAGTTCCAGATATCATCTTCATATATACCATACTTTTGAATAGTGGCGTGTACAATTTTAAACCACTGTTTTATAACCTTTGGATCCTCCTGCTTCGCACGCTGGTATATAATCCTCCGATTATATTGTGTACGTAGTGCTGGATGGTGTTTGACAAAGTTATTTACCCAGTTGACACCAATGATTGCGGTAGGATCCCGGGTTTGCTTATAAAATAAGATTTGTGTTATTCCACGCAGAAACTCTGGTTGAATCGAAAAGCCCCGTTTATCTATATCTAACAGGCACTTTATAAGAACTTCCTCTTCAAGAATTGTTAATTTATGGCCATTGGTGTGTGTTTCCGACTGTGGTTGAATTCCACCGAGCCGATCAAGAAAGGTAGACTTAGGCACTCTAAATACTACAGCAGTCCTTGATTTTAATTGAATTTTTTTGTTTTTGTATGCGTTAATAGCCATTTGGATTCGGTTTTCTTTAGAAAGAGGCATTTTGTATGGTAATGGTGAAAAAATGACGCGTTGAAGAATGATTGTTGGAAGTTGCGGAGAAAATGGACGGTTCGGTTGTATGGACGGCTCGGCTGTTGATTACGTTAAATGTAGAGGTCTATGCCCAAGAATGATCCACTGTAAGTACTCTTGGTAGGCAAATAACTTTACCAAAAGGGCGGTCTGCTAGGCGCATTTTCCCGAGAAATCGCCGTTAGGGTAAGCTCTCCACTATGGTACTTCCTCTTTTAGTAAGTACACTGCGTGGATATTCTATATTAGGATATAGTGAAGCTATTTGTCCCATTTGATTACATGGTATATGTAGCGACTGGGAGGCTTATTTGTCATAGTAAACCATATGATAGCATGATAGGACTACGTAACTACGTATTAGTGGTCAGATAGTTGTAAACAGATCACGCAGCACCGCCATAACTAGTAGCCATGATATACCTAATTGAAGAGGCGGCTTATGCCTAACATACATGGGATGCTCCAGAATCGAACCCAGGGGAAATACCATACTAAAAACAGTCTACTTCATCGGATCGATCAGCACTACATGTGGATAACCTCGGGATTTAGCAACCAGCTTGATATTATTGGAATCATGCCTTACCAGAAAGTTTCTAGCTGTGAAAGAGGATACCTTTCTGGAGGGAAGCATTACGCTATGGGTAATCAGCTCAGCTTTGGCCTCAATTGAAGAGATCAGGTTCGGTATAAAATCTGCTCTCTTCCTCAAGATCAAAGGACAGAAAAGAACAAGCAGACCCCTCACACCAGAAAAAGTCCCCTTCGAATCCGAACAGCACTAGAAGTTCTTGTACATTCTTTTCTATTCAATATACTATCACGGTTTTCAGGGACGAGGAACTGATTCATGAGGTAATATAGATTAAATCCTGTGGCCAACCTGCTCAATCTTGCGAGAAGTTCGGACTACAATCAAGGTATGCGAGAAAGTACGACAGATAGAATAGACACAAGATCTGACAAGAAGGCAGCCATCATGTTCTTCCAATCTGTCGCCACCCGGGCCGCTGTCTTCCTTCTGGCTGCTGCCCTGTTTAGCCTCGCAGCTGATTGCGGTGGTTCCCTCACCAAGACAGGCGTCCAAATCAATGGCGTTAGCCACTTTGGGTGGAGTCCGCAGAACTCCTGCAATGTTGCTGTCTCGTTGGATGCCGCCTGTACTACTATCACCCAGCAGGTGGGTGAGTTCTACTGGTCGCTGAAGGCTCAGAACACAGCCGGTCAGGCTGCAGACCTGCCGGACTGTGTGTCTGCTATCAACAACATCGCCGATGACTGTGGAGAGTATTCCACTGGTTGGTGGGTGGCAAACAACCAGTTTTACCAGGTCTATGCCTACGGAAGCGGTGACCCAGGACTGTCTTGCTAAGTATATACTTCTTGAATGTATGCGAAGCAGACGGTGCAAAATATGAGGGATAAGATGGGGAAAGAATTGGTGGTGCTCAAAATGGACTTTGGTGTTAGTGACGAAAGTTGGGGCGTGAAAATCTGGTAAAGCTCTAGTGACTTCGAAGTAATCTGATTCCTCATTGGAAATTCATATCCAAAGCAACATTTTTTTTCAGACGCAAGCATCTAAATCACATAAATATCGATCTGTATTCAGAATCAAAAACTTCCGGTAGTCATACATGACCTACGACGTACCATCACCAGCGAGTCCACTGTAGTAGGTCTAATGCCTGGATTTTAAGCTTGCGAGCCGAGTTGAGCCTAGGAACTGAACTGAGCCCAACTTAATGTGAATACTATCCTCAAACACACAAGACCTTAGCGGCATGCTTAATGCCCTAATACCTGCCGAATCTTACAATCGCAACTTGAAAGACATGACAATCTGAAGTCCTGAGGGCCCAGCAACAGGTTAAGCTGACTATTTAATCTGCAGAACAAAGAATAGAACTAGGAAACAACTATTGCATGACCACCGTAGGAGGAAACTTTCTAACACCCGGCAGTCCACCTGCATCGGGAAGCCCATCAGTGGAAGTGACTTGTCCGACTACAGTATCATTGAAAATGTAGAGATCATGTACCGGGATTGGCTTGGCCATGGTTCTCTCATTTGATAATGCCTTTTTCTCTTCTCTCGTCCCCCAGCCCCCATCCCCTGTCTCCACCGTTTACAAACGGAAATATTCTACAAAGATGGTCTTGACAAGAACATTTTGTCTTTCTTCGTTCTCTACTCCACGTCCCCATTCTCAATCTCCCTCATCATTAGCCCCGCTTCTCTCGCTACCGTTCTCACCTCCTCTCCAAGCTCGCCCTCCATCATAGCAACCTCCCCAAATCTCTGCCGCCAAAGCGTCCATTTCTCCTTACAAAAACCATCCTTCCCTTTCCGCAGCGGACCTCCACTAACTGGAGCACCGACCAAAGACCCACGCTCGAATTTTTCATCCCATTCATACATCTCTACACCTAGGATCTCAATCCATACCGCTGCTGCAGGAATATAGGCATCTAGAGGTTCTGTTGGTAGTAATTGGTCTGGAGGTGTTTCGAGAGCGGTACGGAAGGTTAGAAGTGCAAACCAAGAGTATGCGAATACAGGTTCATTTGTCGCCATAAGCTGTGCCATGAATTTGTCCACATTTATAAAGTCTGAGATTGCCTTTCATCGGCGCTCAGGAGGGTTAGAAGGTATGTCTCTTTCGTTCCACTCGTCGCGGAACCTCCAGCCAAGCATAGGCAAGTCTTTCCACACTTGCATATGGTATAGGATAAGAGGTTCCCCTTGCTCTGTTTTGGCATCTGGTAGTTTTAAGAGATGGACTAGGATATCAACAAGTTTGTCCTGGTACTCGGGAGACTCGCGCGCGGAAGTTACAATTAGGTTCCATAATCGATTGAGACCTCCCTCAGTTGTCGTGTCGTTCGATAACGAGATAGATTCCAACTTTTTAGTGGCCGTCTGTAGAGATGTGCTACTGACGAAGACATCTTGTAGGACAGCGAGTAGAGAAGCATAGACTTCATCTGTGATAGCAGGCATTCGCATGAGGTGCAATCGACGATACATGCAACGTTATACGTCGATTACGATTGATATTAACAGCTGCCCGTGAGGTAGCAGTCGTTGGCCCCCTGATTGCCTTACCGCATCGCGGTACGACGAGCTCCAATCACATAGCACACTTCTTTGTCCCAACATAAAGGTTAATGTAAGTTAATGGCGATCCCCAGCATACTAACTTCTACTCCTGTATATCAGCATAGCGTTCTGGTAGTCCTTTATGTAAAGGAGCGTTGCAGCAGAGTCAACTATGTGGAGAGATTTGACTCTAGTTCCATAATCATGTTGATCCCTGTAGGCTTCTCTATTCTTAGCACTTTAATGAACATGCAATTGTAGCATAGCCATAGGAGGCCATACTATTGAGATAGAGATAAGCTGCTAATACTGAGATAGAAATGGCCCCTATGTATAGCTACTTAAGCGACATATAGATACTGAGGACATCTCTTCCAGTTCGCTAGTGTAAGTCGCAATCAAATCGGTTCTACCGTTACCGGCAACAATGGTAAATCCTGTGTCCACTTTTATCATTATCCATCTAAGTCCTGTCAACAAGATCATTCTTGTCTTCCTGCACAGGCGTTGCATACCCCTATGACCTCGGGAACGCATCGATCTCCCCGACTGCCCTAGCGTTCCAGGGCCATGGCGAGAATTCCCTATTCGGCAGGGCGGGCTTCTCTTCGCAGAAGATGTCGCACCGGGGCCGGATCGTATCATCTATAAGATTACTGGTACTGACCCGATGAGTGGTCTGCCGGACAACTTCGCATACTGCGGCGTCATCACGCATATTGGCGCTCCGGGTAACGATGTCGATATAGCCCCAATGCGTAAAGTAGATCTCCATTCCTTCCTGAAATGAAAAGCTTGGTTGAGCTTCTATATTCTGCGTGGCAGATCTAGCAGCTTTTATTACAAGGGAGTTTAAATTTTGAGGTTAGCATTCATTCGTTTGACTTAACTTTGTACGACATCTTACCAGCTAGATACCTAGAGAGATAGCTATAACCATTGGGTGCTATTGTCTAGACTAAGCATTTAATCTTGGAGACTCCCTACTCCTAGGGAGCTCCTGGAAGATTTCACCCACGTCTACCTGAGCGAAAGCTCCACCCATAGAGATAAATAGCCTGAGGTTGCTGGAGAATTCAAGCAACAGGCAGCTTCAGACTTCCTAGATTTAATATACAGGAGTAGACATCAATTAATGTCGGCGCTAGAAGCTTACCTACAAATGACCTGTCAAATCGCCTGTTTGGTCCAGATACTTTTATTACTATAGAATCTACTAGATTTCTAGATTCTTTGTCTGATTGGGGTTAAATATGGGTTCAGCCCCCCTCCACCCTAGATTCTAGTCTTCGAGCAAGCAGCTACCAGTTATCTAGAGCACTTCAGATAGTCAAATACAGTTGCTATGCTTCCGTGCCCCAGGATTCGACAGGAATCAACAAATAAGGTAACTGTCAGCACCTACCTACTGCAGGGAAGGCGAGCTGCAGAACCTTTCATCTATCCAAAACCGGGGATAAGCAGGTCTCTTCAGCATGCGTCTTCTTTGATCAAATAGGTCATGAAAGGAGGTAACCCGGATCCGGATCACCGTTTACAGAGGTAGTAATCATTTGTCTGCCGATTTGGCTGCTTGGAGATGTTGAGTTCCTAGCAATTAGGTCAAGCTATATTTATCTTCTCCAGTTGAGCTGGCTCTAGGGCAGGTATAGCAGAAGCCCACCAGGAGCTTCCTAGATGGTAGAAAGTCTACGAAATCACTCCTTGTTTACCTCGAGGCATAAGTAGTATAGATTCCGGTCATTCTAGATAGTAAGCAATTCAGCAGATTTGACTTTGTATGCTATTTCAACTAGAACTCTTACCTCCGTGCGTAGGATTTGACAGCAACAAATGGAAGATGAGAGTAAATCATCCTAGCCTGCCATAACCAAGACAGATAAGTTGTAGATCTAATACAATAAGTTTGTGACCACCCCATCTAGAATAGACTTCCTTCAAGCGGGCTGCACTTCGGTGAATTAGTGACCTTGTATACCATATAGAGAGTCAAAACCGTCTCCTACATCGGAGTTTCATCCGCTTACCCGCTCCCATCTAACCGATTGCCGTCGGACATCACCCGTGTTGTATCTTAGAAAACCGGTTGAATGACAAGAAGGCTAAGCATCGGAGGTTGTACTCTCCATGTCGATTCCCCGCAGAAACTCCCCGCATCTATAACGTTTAGGTCAATGATCGGCAACAGTCGCTTTAAAGAAGCTTCTATGCCCAATGGAATCCTCTAAACTAAATTTTGTCTCTTCAGTTTCCTTCCAATCTCCAAGAGCGCTCCTAGATCAAATTGTGAACGGAATAATTATCCCCGATAGAGCGAGTTCTTGGGGATTAGAAGGAAATACAATGGAAAATTATTTCCGGATATTACTTCTATATTTATAGCGGTAGAGAATGGAGTGTAAGTGCTGTAGTTGTTGAATTTCGGAAGTACAGCGAAACTGCTTCTGAGAGATCGCAATTATCATGATGCTCCATCGCATCCTCCCATTGATAGCGTCCGTGACGGCGTACGTAGTCAATGAAGGTACGGAATGTCGTCTCTTTCCAGAGAGCAGCACGCTCAATGGACAACCTGTCGATGACACGCCATCGATTCTGCAGGCTTTTGAGCTGTGCGGCACCAATGGCTCCGTCATATTTCCCAATGAGACGTTCTATGTCAACCAGGTCATGAACACGACGAACCTGCTCAATTGTGACGTCTCCATCTATGGTGAGCTAATCTGGAGCACCAACATCCCGTATTGGCTATCACATAGCTTGCCGGTTGTCTTCCAAAATCTGTAGGTTTCTCATGCTATTTTGTTCAGCGTCCGTTACTGACCTAGCAGGTCTGCGGCGTGGATCTTTGGAGGGACGAACGTAACTGTGAGAGGATACGGGCAGGGAAGGTTCTTCGGAAATGGTGAGACTGCATCTTTCTCGAAGCCCTCATATGACGGCTCCTAATTCTCTGATTTGTATAGGACAAACGTGGTATGATGAGAACCGTAATAACAGCAACCAGCCCGGCCGGCCAATGTCGTTTGTAGTTTACAACTCAACCAATGTACTGGTCGATGGACTTAGCTGGATCCAGTCGCAGTTCTGGAGCACATTTGTCTCATATTCCAGCAATGTCACCATGTCCAATATCTTTGTGAACTCAACAAGCAACGATGGCAACTTAACTGACAACACGGACGGATCTGATACGTGGAATTCGCATGATGTCAGATACTACAACTGGACGGTACAAAATGGTAAGCGACATAAAAAGACGTCATTAAATGTAGTGTCTTAACTGGAGCTGATGTAGGGGATGATTGCATCGCCGTTAAAGGTAACAGCAGTAACATCCATGTACGCAATATCACCTGCTATCAGACCAACGGCTTCCCCATCGGCTCCGTGGGTCAGCAGCCGGGGTACCCGGACTATGTGCAGGATATTCTCTTCGAGGATGTGAAAATGATTGATTCGAACACTGGAGGCTGGATCAAGGCGTGGCAGGGGGTGCCGACGACGGAAGACGCAAACGGTGACAACGGAGGTGGTGGAGGCGGCTGGGCGAAGAACATAACCTTCAGGAACTTCAATTTGCACAATACCGCGCTGCCAATCTATATCACTGAGTGTATCTACAGCAATGATCCGACTGTCTGCGACACGTCCACCTTCCAGATCTCCGACGTCACCTGGGAGAACTTCACAGGAACCTCTAAATACGACATAATCGCGTCGCTGCACTGCGGGGCGAAGGTGCCTTGTCCAGGGCTGAAGTTCATCGACATAAATATCCAGACGATGAACTCGAGCCTGGGGCTTCCCAGCAAATCACCAGTATATCAATGTGCCAATATCGTCAACCAGAATGCGACGGGCATCAATAGTACAGGCATTCCGTGTAATGCATATGCGCCGGGTGATTTCCCGGAGACACCTACGCATAACTATTAAAAAAAGGCATGCATCGTGAATTTTAATGGAGATAATAGGATCAACGTACCAGGAATTGACGGAGGATTCATGCCCGAAATGAGCCTAAAATTAGTATTAGCCAAATACAATACACCTCACATATTCTTCATTCTTCTTCTTCTATTGACGTGGCTCAGTTGAGAGCAAGTGGGGATGTAGTTGGGATTGAGAACGAATTGAAGATGAATCAGGCTGAGTACGAATGTGTTCATCTGCTCTGATCTGTTCGCCCCCACGCATGGGCGGTGACATCAGAATGCTTTGCCATCGAAATGGAGGCGGCAAGCTTGCAGATTCCCCGCCTGAGAGGGAGATATAAGACGGCAGTTTCTGGTAGATGAGATCTAAAATATCTGCTAACTTGCATAGATAATAAAAGATTGTTTCCTACTTCAAGGAAGTCGGCAAAGACTGGAAGACCAGGACTCACTCGAGTAACGTCGACATACTTGATGCTTAGTCATCGTGTTAGAATAACTAGTTAACTATCACGTGCTCTTCAAGGGGGGAAGAAGTTCCCTGTTTTCTTCTCGAATCGAATAAAAAGCTGCTCGTTAATGATGAGCTTTTTTATCTTACATGTGCAATATTTATACCCTCGAAAATGAAGGGATTACTCGTCGAAGCTTGTGTCGTTGAGTCATTCGGGCAGCATTCTGTGCGGGCAGAGGTTTTTGAGCCTCAGAACAGCTATCATAAGATAGTTCAGGGGAATATGGACTTGACCAACAGGACTTATACTGCAGATGGAGTGTTAACAGCGAGAAAATGAAGTAGCATGAGAATTATAAAGTAGATGTCGATGTAGATCTGTCCTCTTCCATGCTGGCCTTCGCGCATCCGTAGGAATGCTGGTAAGCTTTCTCAGCAGCCCATGGACACTGCGACAGCTCCTTATCCCGCAGCGCAACGTTTGCCATGTCAACCTCACCCACGCGCAATCCACTGCGCTCTGCGACGCTCACGGCGCGACAACCGCCCCTTCTCGACTGATGCCTCGACCTGTGGCGCGATAGATGAGCAGTTTGGAGTCTGGCGGTCGCGTCTGAACGAGCCCTCTGCGCCCCGTGGTCCCCATCTCCACTACCTGTCCCTATGGACTTGCGCACGATCATGAACAACGACGCCGGCGGGGGCGCAAACAATAATCCCACCCCTCCACCGCACTCGCCGGCGGTGCGTCACTCTGCTTTGGAAAGCCACTACAGACATGAACAGAATGAACCACCTTCCGCTCCATCATATCCTGGATATCCAGGGCGACCAGCTCAACCTCCCCCGTTGCAACCGCCTCACCGTTTACCAGACGGATCTTCGTCCTACGGCTCAGCCCAATCACCATATCAGTACGCTTCGACTGCGAACCTGAATGCAAGCACTCCCTCCAAGCAAGGACAGGCGACTCATGGTTCACCGTCCTTTCCATCGGCCTCTCGTGACGCTTTTGCGGGCAATTCGCCAAACTCCGTTGTCTACAGCAACCAGACACCAGGACCGTTGGTCTCGCCCTTCACACCGCAGCCCATGAGTGCTGGAATCCAGCAACAACAGCAGCAGTCCTACTTTTCTCAGCGGTCCCAGTCCATCCCGTCCGTCACGAGCCCTTCTTCCATCTATAGTCACTCATACCATCCCAGGGAAAATCCTCACTCAGCCGGTGCGCAACAGCCATATCCACCGCAGCAGTTCTCTCCGCAAGCCCAAAGGTCCCAGCCCGGAACTCCCCTTGGCCCTCCATCGGCGTCGTACCAGCGTCCCTCGCCTCAAGCAGCCCGTCCACCGTCGTCCGGTCGCGATTCCCAGCAAGCCCAGCAGTCCAGCCCTTGGGGACCGCAGGAAAACCAGGTACGCGAGCAGAGGAACATCACGTCCCCCACAGTGCAGAGTAGACCTTCCAGACAGGATTCGAGGAGCTCGGAACACCCGCAGAGAGAAACGGACAGGGAGAGGAGCGTTAGTGTTAGCCCCAAGACCGTTTTTGCATCTACTCCCCGGCAGGCAAGCATTGCAGGATCTATAGATCGGACGAGTCCATCCAATCGCAACAGTCTAGACGAAGGCAAGTGGAAGGAAAGCCCTACGACAAGCGCTTCGGTGCATGCTCAAGGTGTCGCGGGTGCAACCTCGGGGATGTATCAAGCCGCTACCCCTCAACAGCCATATGCTACATCAGTCGGTCATCATACCAACAGTTCCCCATCGTCAAGGATGAACTCGTCAGGTGATGTGCCCGTGAACTTCTCTTCTCAGGTACCGCCGCCCAAGGAAGAAGTATCCATCTCATCAGCCTCGATTTCTGGCCCGCCCCCTGCGAAGAGAAAGAGAACGAGATATGCTGAACCACCAATCTACGCTCGCAAGGCTCCAGGAACCAGTGGGATAAGCCCTATGATTCCAGCTCGTCGGCCCCCAGTTCCCAAGCACGCGAGACACACAATTGACGACCTAACATCGCGACAAAAATCTGTTCCACCAGCAGCGACTATTCCGTCCGCTGCAAGGAACCAGGTCAACGGAGGGCCACCTACCAACGGACGCATATCACATGGTCCACCGCGTGAGCCAAGTCCGGGACTTCTAGGCCCTTGGGAGCCATCGATCACCGGTCTCATTCCTCACGAAGAGATCACGAAGCTGATATGTGATTTCCTTTTCCAGCAAGTGGTAATGCGGAAGGACGTCGGTGCTGGCCCAGCCGGTGCTGCTGCAACCGGTCAAGGTGCCATCTTGGAGGTGGAGGCCAAGCTGGGACACCTGATCGACCGAAACAGTCGCGAGAGGCTGCGTCTTCCAGTGTTGACAGAGTGCGTTCTGAGTAAAGATGATCCTGGGGTTCGGACTTCTTTTGAAAGTTCAATGACACTGGTGAGTAGTATTCTAGATCATCATGACAGCCTTGCCTCTAATCATTGATGCTATTCACATGACTGGGGCATTTACTAATCCTCTATAGGCGCAACATCGTGCAATGAACAATTTCCTGAATGAGACCGTTAAGGCATCAATGCCGCAGGCAAACTCGAATCGGATTCCTCTATCTTACGCTCACAAAAAGGAGCGCGACACATTCTACGAGATCAGCGCATCCGAGCTACCGCCGGTGATCCAGCATAACCTCCATCCTCGACATAAGCCTAAAGTGCGTGTGACGAGAGACCAGCGTACGGGAGAGGTATTGGCCAAGATTGTGAAATGCCGTGTTGCGGATCTGGATGTTTACAGTCCACGGACTTGCGTGGACTGGCGCATAAGCGTCAATCTGGAAATGAATTATGACGGCGACGTTAGTCATCTAGCTATCGCAGACGGAGGGGGCGCCAGAGGCAGAGCAGGTGGCGAACGGAACAAGGATCGCATGAGCTATAGACATCTGGCGTATCAGATAGACCTGACGCAGGTCGCAACTGCAGAGGTACGTTTGCTTGATGTGGATTATGGAATCTCTCGACTCCATGCACGGTAGCAATTACTGACAATGAAACTAGCCTCCGACAAAGTCTGACTTCGAGCATGAACTCGAGATCGAGATATCGTCTGCAGAGGTCAGGCGGCAAGGCGACCTCGCTCTTGCTGGTGATCCCAAGAACCAGTACGAGAACTTAATCAAGGGTTTTGTGGACAACATACGCGTTCTGGCCCGGGCTGTGCCTGGGCCATAACATAAATCTTCCATCAAACGCATTGCGTATCACCTGTCCATATAAAGGCGCATTCCGGGTTTTCATTACAAGGTCTCTTGTTTGGATGTGTTCACTGCTGCTTTCCATGAGGAATCCTGTGCAAAAAAAAACGGGGGGGCGAATATGATTTTGCTTATGTACATTTTTAGCGCTTCACTTCACAGTTATGTGTTACTTTTCTCCTCTTCTCCTTATAAATCGAACAATGACAACCAAGAAACGTGAAACAGCTTTTCAGCTTTTCTCTCTGGTTCGCGTCATCTACCACATTTTCTGGCAGCTCTGCTTCCCTTCTATTGTGTATTATATTAATGGGACTTTAAACCTTTGCGTTATCCCTTCCCCTTACTGTTTATTATAAATGAATTCTCGAGCACTGCACACAAATCAATCCAACAAGAAGCTTGGAATACTTTCGACTCATCTGCGCCTTATATCTTTCATAATCCAGATCCATTCCAAAAGGTCAGTTACATCCTAAACCCAATATACGATAAAATCCAAGTCGCTAATCACTCTATCTACACTAGCATCGAAAACCGATAACACGATCCGGGACCTGCAGCCACAGCAGAAATCTTTCGCCTAAAAGCGACTAATCAGGAAACGTTGCACACAGACCTGGCACTGGTCTCTCGTATCTAGCTGGTTTCTGTAACTCTCGATGCATTTAGTGTAGTATTCAGTGCGGGCTAAGAATTACTGGAGTCTTAGGCGATATTGCGTGATTCCGCACATAGATTGCCCAATGAGGAAAACACAATATCTTCAGCATGACAGCGGCTCTAACCAACAGGGATCAAGATATATCGACTGGATTATCCTATATATATGGAGCCATGGGATCAGAGTTTGGTTTCACAAGTAACACTGCTTGACTTTGTGGTGGTGCGCCTGTTCTGATAAAGAGCTCGCGATCTCTGGGAAAAGACAGGATTCGGGGTCTTTGCTTTTATACTTGTAAGAATGGCGCTTGGGTTTTCAATTAATCTTTCCAGAATTGGTTTCTATGTTTTCAGATTGCTAATCTGTCGATAGTTTAATTATTGGAGCTTGAACAACATCTACCAGAGGAAAGTAACCCAAGCCCAACATGGCAGAAAATATGTCCACCAGCGAGAAAAGGCCTGAAGAGACGGTCGAGAGTCCTGTATCTCCTTCGAAGAATCAGGCCACAGCGCAGACTACGATTGTCGCAGATGCCGCTCTCGAGCTTCTCAAGGCCACAGGCCGTGAGCACGCTCTCTCTGGTCCTCTTGATCCAGAGCAGAACCATCGTCTTCTCCGCAGAATCGACATCTATATCATGCCACTGATCTGCACTGTATACTTCCTACAATACCTCGACAAAATCGCCATTTCCTACGCCAGTGTGACTGGAATACAGAAATCCACCCACCTCCACGGCAACCAGTTCAGTTGGATCTCGAGTATCTTCTTCTTCGGCCAGCTCGCGTTTGAGTTTCCCACGATTCGACTCATGCAGATGTTTCCCCTGGCAACATACGTCTCCGTGAACGTAGTGATCTGGGGCACGATCCTCTCCTGCCTCGCAGCATGCAAGTCCTTCGCCTCCTTAATGGTCTGTCGAGCCCTCCTCGGCTGCGCCGAAGCAGCAATCGTCCCCGCCTGGGTCGTTTTCACCTCCCAATGGTACCGAAAAGAAGAGCAAGCCTTCCGCGTCGGCATCTGGTTCTCCATGTGCGGTTTCGCCCAGATGCTCGGCGGATACATCGCATACGGCGTCGCCATCCACGTCGGTCGAGACCCGCATGCCTCTCTCCGCGGATGGCAAATTATCTTCCTCATCCTCGGCCCCTTCACCGTCGTCATCGGCATCCTGTTCTACTTCATCCTGCCCGATTCGCCCGTAACAGCACGATTCCTGACCGCGGAACAAAAAGCCCTGCACGCCGAACGCCTCCGTGCAAACGAGCAGGGAATCGGCACCGCCGTCTTCAAATGGCATCAATTCCACGAAGCCCTTCGCGATCCAAACACCTGGCTCTACTCATTCTGGGTCTTCGCTGCCAACATCCCCAACTCTATCGCTACAAGCTTCGGCAACATCCTCGTCACAGGAATGGGGTACTCGTCAACCGAATCCCTCCTCCTCGTCACGCCCCTAGGCGCATACGAAGTCGTCGTCCTGATCCTCCTCACCTATCTCAGCATGCGGACCAACCAGCGCCTTCTGTGGTGTATAGCAGGGCACATCCCCTCCTTCGTCGGCGCCATCCTCATGGCCACGACGGAAAAAGCCCCCGCGTTAGTCGGATACTACCTCTCCGGTGGGGTGCCCATCGGCTGGACGACCATTCTCGGTCTCACGAGCAGTAATGTCGCGGGGTCGACGAAGAAAATCACCGTTTCATGTATCCAGACCATCGCGTATACGGTGGGGAATATCATTTCCCCGCATACGTTCCAGGCGAAGGATGCGCCGAGATATCTCCCTGCGAAGATTTCGATTGTGATTATTTACTTTTTGATCACGGTGGATTTGGCGCTGATTAGGTGGGTGGCGGCGAGGGAGAATAGGAGGAGGGATAAGGAGAAGAGGGAGCGTGGCGAGGAGTATGTTGTTCAGGAAAATCATGAGTTTTTGGATCTTACGGATAGGGAGAATAGGGAATTTAGATATGTTCTGTAAGTGGGTCTTTAGGGTTAGTGTGGATGTGTTGTTAAGAGTTAGAGATGGAGAGTAAGTAGATGTGGGTATATAGATAGATTCTTCTCTCTACAAAAATCAAAAGTCACTTTGATCTGCGATGGTCTACAAAGCAGGCTTGTCATTGAGCTTTACCAAATTTCAAATGAACAGAGAAATATGCATATCTCATTGTCTTCACTAGTACAACAGTACAATCTAGAGACATCACCACTGCCACAACAAGGCAGGAGGCAGAAAGGAACAGAATCCCATACGTACAAGACCCAATTGTCCCTGGAAAATGGAATAAATAGTACATGCTTTGTTTTGAGTCGAAAAATTATTATGCAGTGCTTGGCCGGAGGAATTCACACGACTTTGGCAGGCTCTTTTCGTAATGATCTCCCAGGATGCGTTTGATAGTTAGCCTAAGGGCTAGGCGTGCCCTCTTCATACCGTGGTCCTCCGTCGTCGAGACCTGCACCCGGCGTAGCTGCCACAGCTGGCGTCGGAGCGTCGTATGGACGGCCGCCAAAGGCTGCCGGGGTGGGAGCGTCGTATCTCTTGGATCCGTATGCGCCCGGTGTAGGTGCGTTGAGAGCACCTGGAGTTGGAGCACTATCGGCCCAGCCGCCAGGGGTGGGTACTGAGGCATCAGGAGTAGGGGCACTGCCATATGCTCCCGGCGTGGGTGCCGAATAGTTCGCTCCCGGTGTCGGTGCGTCGTAACTGCGATCCTTGCTGCTGTTGTTGCCAGATGAAGATGAGCCTCCCCATGCTGGAGTTCGTCCACCAGCGCCGGCAGCGCCCCAGGCAGGCGTTCTGGACCCGGCGGCGAAAGCGTCGAAGCCACTTGAGTCGGAGCCGCCGCCGTAGGGCGTTCGGGCTCCAGAATTCCACGCCGGAGTACGAGAGCCGAATCCTCCATAAGCGGTACGGCTTCCATCGTACGGATTGGATGTGCGTGATCCATCGTTCTTCCACGCGGGAGTACGAGCGCCACTGACACCTCCCCAAGCAGGAGCTTTTGATCGAGTCAGCCATGTATATATAAGAGACAACTGTAAACAAAGACGAAGAACTTACTTCTTGCAGAAGATGCCATACCCCAGGCAGGAGTTCGAGACGAATCACCAGCAGCCATGGGAGTGCGACCACCATGCCAGCCATCACGACCTGGCGGCGCTGCAGAGGCACTGTATGGTGCGCGCTGTCCTCTCCCACGGCCCATCTCGACAGACTGACCAGTGATGGGACTAAATTGAAGTTAGCATCAGTTAACCAAGTTCTCTAAGGGAATAAGGATGACCCACTCTTTGATGGACAACACCTCCTTCGGTATACTGACGATCTTGTTCTTCGAGTGAAGTTCCACTCGTGCTGTATCATCGGTTGCATCTTTAACGATACCCATGAGACCTTTGTAAGGACCTTTTCGTACCATGACCGTCTTGCCGATGGTCCGATCACGGCCAAAGGATCTGGGAGGGGGCATTGAACCACCGGGAGCTCCGTTTTTCATTATAGCAGGATTCATCTTTGACAGATCTGGACCAGTAGATCGACCACCCTTCGCGGAAACAGTGACGACGTTTGAAGTGCGCACGACGACAACACCGGAATTTTCGACCTGGGCCTTGTTGTGCAGGAAAAGAAATGATCGGTAGATATGGATGATGACTCCACTCCTCTGCTCTCCATACACCTCTCGGACAGTGTCGCCGTGTCGGATCTCAGCACCGTTGCGGTCGGTTGCAACGGCGTCTCGTCGTGGGGTGATCTTGTTAGTTACTCGAGAAGGCAATACATTCCGCAGAGAACCATCCTGGTCGAGAACACGCAGGGACTCACGGTCGACCTTGACAACGCAAGCAACAGTAGCAGCACTACACTAATTAGTATCCACATGAAGCTGGAGAGAAATTCACAAACTTACTCCAGTTGCACAAGGTCGTGGACATCAAACATGCCCAGTTTACCATCAACACCAGTGTCCGCAGAGAGCCTCAAGTCCTTGCTAAAGACGGTAATCTCCTGCATGGACATGTCACTGAGCAGTGTCACCGTGTCGTCCTTGACCTGGACTACCATACCCAGCTCGTCCTGGTACCTGCTGCCGCCAATGACCTTAACATGGTCACCTTCTCTGAAGCGCTTCCGCAGAGTCTTGACGGGTGCATCGATGGTCTGGCCTTCAAGGTCACCCTCTGTGACTTGCAGGGACACAATGTCTCCACGAGTAGAAACGACTCGGCCGATCACGCCTTGCTGCTCACCCTGGTACACTTCCACAGTATCACCAGGGAGATAGGCCTCCTCAGCCGTGGTCCTCTTCAGTGTCTCTGCCAGCGAAGCGAGATCGAGGTTAGAGGTACCGTCCTCAGAACCTCGGGCAAACATGGTAACCTCATCCAGCCTTGGCTTGACATCCTTCGTGATCAGATGATGCACCTTCATATCCTTGACGAGGAATCCATCCACGTAAGTCTCGCCCAGGTAGTTCCACGATTTCCCTCCCAAGCCAGAGGTAGCGGTCAGGTACTTGCTGTGCTTCTTCTTGGCTTCTGCCTCACTGAACAAACGCTGGGGAGGTCGAGAAGCCGTAGAATTGGCACCAAATCGCTTTCGCTTCGGGTCCGTCAGTGGCGCTCCAGAGTCCTCGTTCAATCCATACTCCAGACGCGGCACAAGCCGAACAGTCACATCCAGACCGTTGGTCTCGACCTCTTCAACTTGCGCCAGATCTCCCTGGTACTTGCCACGCTTAATGCGAACCCATGCACCAGGGAGGAGCTCTTCCGATTTCTGGACTCTCAGCAAGTCGGGCATCTCCTTGACAGGAACCAGAATCATCTTCGTTCTAGGGTAGACATTGGACATTTCATCCAAAGCCTCCATGACATCCGCTTGTCTGCGAGCCTCGACGTAGATATATCCGCTCATCGCACCACCACGTTCGAATGCGGAGATGATTCTGCAAGGCTTGCGCGAGCCGGGAGGCCGCTCCTCAATGCGCTTTTGAATAGCAAACACAACCTCTCGTTCTTTACCAGCTTTGCACCGAACACCCCAGATGCTGGGATCGTCGACACTGGGCAGGAGCAGCCTCTTGGGAACTACAACGGAATCCGTAGCAGCCATACGGTTTCGCCCATACCGTTCCTTCAGCGCCTGGGCCTGTTTCTCCGCATCCATGCTGGCCTCAAGCTCACGTTGACGATCGAGCTGTCGATGGCGGCGGTCATCTGTCTCAGCACCAACAGGCAGTGCATCGAGATCATCAGGATGCATCTCGGCGCCAAAGCCATCGACCATCTCATCCTCTTCTTCTTCGGCTTCATCTTCGTCCTCGTCGACACCGGCCTCTTCATCGATGAAAGCATGCAGACCGCCCATTCTCCTTCTGCGCTTGCGCGGACGACCCTACAGGGAAAGGATCACATATTAGTCACCGCCAACTTCAACAACGAAGACACATGGAAAGCACCAGACAAACTCACCGAAACAGCCTCTTCATCCTCATCCTCCTCATCTTCATCCTCGTCCTCTTCTTCCTCTTCCTCCTCATCGACCGCATCAGCTTCATCCTCCGCAGCCTCCTCCTCCCCTTCCTCATCGTCATCATTCACGCCCTCCTCATCGCGATTCCCCCTAGATGGCCTCTCACCTTGTTCCTCATCATCCTCGTCTCTGTTTCTCCGACCGCGATCAGCTCGAGATGTGTTTTCTTCTTCGTTTTCGGACTCGTCTGCGGGCGCTGGGTTAAAGTCGTCATCCTCCTCTTCCGATCCGCCAAAGTCCTGGTTCAGGAAGTTGGACATTTTGGCGCGTGTATCAATTCAGGTATGCGGAGTTATAGGAAACTAGCGTAATAGATCGAATATGAGATCGTAAGGACAAATGAGTAGAAAGGTGGCGACGAGAAAAGCCCCAAGTCCGATGCCGCAGGAGACGCGGAAGGAGAATGCGGAAGGTCGAGACCAAAGGAGCTAGGAATTAAGTCGTGCCTGTAGTCGATGCCACAGATGAAAAGCACCTGAACACATAAAAGAAAATTATTCAGTCGAGTCGCATCAAGTGCGGATCAGGTGAATGAAACGAACAGGCCTGTATCGAGCGGCAGTTGCGCGCTCGCTGTAGGTTTCAATGCGCCGCCACAGGGAACAAACGGGTAAATTCTTCGCCCTCCTCACGGTGGAGCGAAAAGTTTGAAGATTCCCAAACCTTCACAGGGTCCGGGTATCAAACTGTCGATAAGACTGTTTGAGAGGAAGGAAAGGGACAAGTTGGGGGTCGAAGTCCGTTGTTCAGCTTGGCTGGAGGCGTTTTAAGTTATCCGCCGAGATTCCCCAAAAGGGCCGATAACTGCAGGAATGGTCCCTCTGCGTGGGCGGAGTCCACGCCATAGTGTTCGGGTGTTTATGCTTCCATGATTATGGATTTCGCATATTCAAGTTTTCAAATAATTACTAGGATTTACTTTTTATATAATCCGAGATACCATAACGATAGATAGAAAATTGCCACCAGAGCAGACTACAAGGGTGAGTTTAATTTGCCATATTATTCTACGTACCATAGAAGATGCACATAACGCGCAGGTTTGAACACTCGACATCTGACAGTAAACTTCATATATTTCAATAAACAAGATAAGGAGAGTTTACTTTTCGAATAATTTTATCTTCGAATATTGTTCAAGGGAATAAGTCAGCTATATAATACACGACGTCGCAACATATACCCCATGAAATCGTACGTCCGAGCAGGACGTCCGTATACCTCTAGACCTGAGATCTACTACAGACAGTCTGCCGTGTCTCTACAGCCATCAAGGGCCATAAGGTTGATAAGAACGAAAAAGCGATTGGATATGCAAAGCCGAAACCGGAAGAAAGAGTAGAACAACGGGGGAATCACAGCTTCATGCCAAACATCTTGTGCACACGCAGACTCTGGCGCATGCTCAGATCCAACATGATCTCCTCACTACCACCGGGAATGGCATAGGCACGAACATCTCGGTAGAGACGCTCGATCTTGCCACCCTGACCTCCTCGACTATAGGAGAGACCACCGAAAATCTGACTAGCCTCGCGGGCGCAGAACTCGAAAGTAGTCGTCGACTGGGCCTTCAGACCAGCGATGGCACCACCCAGCTTGAGCATCGCCTCAGTCTCTTCCATGGTCTGGCACTGGTAGATAATGTTCTCAAGCCAGTTGTAAGAAGCTTCGATCTGGCGAGCCATGTGGGCGAGCTTCATCCGGATCACGGGGTGATCAATGAGGGGCTTGCCGAAAGTACGGCGCTTGTGGGCATACTTGACAGACTCCTCGTAGCAAACACGAGAGAAACGGAGACACTGGATGATGATTCCAATCCGCTCATGGTTGAAGTTGGTCATGATCACTAGCGGCTATCAGCGAGTGTCCCTCACTAAGAAGTACTCGGAATAAAGTAAACAGTACTCACCCTTGAAGCCCTGGTTCTCCTTGCCCAGCAGGTTCTCCACAGGAACCTTGACGTCCTCGAAGGTCACATAGGTGGTACCACTGCTCCAGACACCCTGACAGTCCATCCGCCGCGTGTTAACGCCACCACGCTCCCGCTCAATGAGAAGGACACTGACACCATTCATACCGGGCCCGCCGGTGCGAACAGCCGTAGTGAAGTAGTCTGCCCACACACCGTTGGTGATCCACTTCTTCTCGCCGTTGACGATGTAGTGCTTTCCATCAGGGGTCAGCTTGGCCTCGCAGGTGAGGTTGGCCACATCACTGCCCGCATCGGGCTCCGTAATGGCCAGACAGATGCGCTTGTCACCGGCGAGAATACCAGGAACGATCCTCTCGACCAGCTCCTTCTTACCGTACTTGACAAGAGGGGGACAGCCAATGCCGAAACCACCGATGAGGTTCCAGACGAAACCTCCGCTAGCAGCGCGGGAGAGCTCATCAGTCAGAAGCAGCTCGTGGAAAAGATCCCACTTCTCTGGTGCCACAGACTTGACCCTGTTCTTAGTCAGGTGCTGGGGGTAGTGGATACCCAAGAGACCAGCCAGGTAGCCTCTCTCACCCATCTGCTTGTAGATGGTATCCGGCACCTTCTTAGCCTCATCCCATTCCGTGACATAAGGCTCGATCTCCGTCTCGACCCATTGTCGGACCTCCTCACGCAGCGCGGCGTGCGTCTCGTTGAAGTAGGGAGAGCGGTACTGTTATTCGCCTGTCAGAAAAGGGTATCTACGTGCGGATTAACCATCATCTTTTCACTTACACCCTGATACCAAGAAGGGTCCGCGAAGGGAACCAGATCTCCAAAAACATCCAGCGCCGCCGTTGGCTTCGCCGGCGTAGCAGCGGCCACAGCTTTCGGCTTCGGCTTCGGAGCCTCCTCCTTCTTCGTCGGAGCGGGGGCTGCAGCCTTCTTTGTGTCCAGGGAACCGATCTGAAGCTTTCCCTTGTACTTCTTCAAGATACCCTCATTGTGGTACTTCCAGAACTGTTTCGAGGCATCCTTTCCGGCGACTCGCTGGAGAACTGCGAAATGTTGTTAATGCTGGACAGAAAGCTGCGCTGAGCTGCAGGGAAATCATACTCTTCTTTCCGCCTGTATGGAGAACAAGCCGTTAGCACCCACAGTTCCTATCGCGAGGCACGTGAACACGCAGAACTCACCTGGATGTTCCTCCTGGAACTTGCCCACGTCGTAGACATCCTCGTCAATGATAATCCAGAGGTTGTCTCCCTTGCTATGCGAAGCGACCTCGTCCTTGGAGAATGTCTTTGCCATGGTGTCGGTCGGTCGGGATGGAGGGGAACAAGTGTAGGAGACCACTCGTGTGACTTGGGGGATCTGTGTGGTGATCGGGTCAAGGACAATCAAAAGTACGGGGTCGAAGGCACGAGTCCGGGGGAAAATGGAGAATATATATATGGTCTCCGTAACGAAGGATTACCACGGACCGGATCGAACGATCAGTCTAAAACTCCGCATTCCACTAAGTTTCGGGGCACCAGCAGCGACTGGGTCAGACAATCCAATCCTCGGTGGATGGAGATGTGAACATTTTACGGGGGGAAAGTTGGGGCCCTTCACATGCTGCTCCGCCCACCATTTTACTCCAGACAGCGAACAATCCGTCACCACCATGTATTAAACCAACAACCGATGTCGTGAGATTCTGCTCCCAGACTTTCTACTTGATCCTCGGACGATTCGTGTCCCTCGGAACCGCCATCATTTCAGGTCATCCGCCCGCGACGTCTGACTATGCGATGCTTATCATTGGCCTGCGTCATCGCCGCTCCGTTGCCGAACGAGGAAGTTGCCGAGGTACTTGGACACCGCACGTGACATGGCAGGTCCGATGTTGCCCGCAAACTCCAGAGACACCCAGGGCAGTTGCCATGTGAAGGGAGACGCCGGTAGTGATGACGATGATCGTGCAAGGATACTACTAAGTGTCAGAACTCTCATGGCAACCCAGTAACTGGTGAGACATTCTCCCATGCACGTGGTCATCGAAATATCGTAAAATGAATTGTATGAATTATGTTCAGCCTGCTGTTGGTGCGATCGTAGATATATATTCGTAAATTGGATGCTTGGTCAGAATCTCCATAGCAGTTGATGTCCAGTTACGGTCACATAGGGTGTACCACGATAAAATCATACCCACTAGAAAGCAGATTATGGGCGGGGAATATACTACGTCAGCTCTGACTGGAAATCATCCGTGGATCAACCTAGACATGAGACCACGACGAGCTTCAAGATCCGGGGCCCCAGAGATCGACAAGACACCAAGCCATTCTAGATTGGTAGAGAATTTCGGGGTAAATTGATATGCGGCTATCAACGCTCGCTATCCCAAATACACTCGTGAAATGCACAAAGTCAGTAATCGTTTAGTAATACACACAGATCTCAAGCGTGTATTCCCGCTTCGTCTAGATTACACACCCCAACAACCCTTACTCCTGCTCTCCTTCGGTCTCGTAGCCAAACTCGTCGGGGAGAGGTGCCTCCTCTCCGCTCTCGTCCTCGTCTACCGCCGTCAGGACACCCGCCGCCGCGGCAGCGCCTGCAAGACCCGCGATCCGCTCTCCACCCCGCTGCGCGGTCTGTAGAGCGGCCGCTCCAATGGCAGCCTGTAACCGATCCTGGATAGTCTCAGGAGCTGCAGCCTGCTTCACCTCCTTGCTGGCTCTCAGTTCGATAGTCTCTCGGGGCTCATCGGGTTTCTTGTCCAGTACAACAACGACCCCTCCGGTGGGCTGTCTCCAGTTTAGCCACTTGTCTCGTTCTCTGTCGATGGGCGGGATGATACATACCCTCTTCACAGGCTCATAACGTGGATCGGGGAACGTCAGGTACTTCAACTGAGCAGGAAGCACTCGGGACATGTTCTCTAGCTCATAACCGACCTTCTCCTTCTCTATCTTCTTCTTCGTGCTGTCAGCGGCCTCCTTCTCGGCCTCCTTGCCCTCCTCCTCTGCCTTAGGGCCTTCATCCGTCTCCATCTTGTCAGGCAACTGTCCAGAGACCTTGGGTGTCGTAGGGGTTTGGTCGATATCCATGCTTTCTCGGCGCTGCTGTTTCTCACGCCGTTGAGCACGTCGCTTAGCCTGAGCGGTCGTAGACAACACAGCAGTCTTGACCTTCTCAGGAGCCTCATCGGTCTTGACCTGCTGTTCAGGAGGATAGTCGAACAGACTGGGTCGAGTGTTGCTGTGGAACTTGAAGACAGGAACCTCGAGCGTCTGATCCACGCCGATGACGGCAGTAGGGGTGAAGCTCAGGGAGAGGAAGTGCGTCAGAGGGAACCAGTACCAGTACTGGGTGAATACTGCAGCACCGACGATAGCGGGCATGTTCAGGTTGCCGGTCTGCGTCTGCAGGCTGATGGTGCAGTTTCGACCCCCCGCGTCGATGATGCCGAGAGCAATGGCACATCCAAACTTGGCCATAGCATCCTCGTGTCGATCCCCGATCATCTTCATCATGGTCTTGCGGATGGTACCCACCTTGGGGTTCATCGTCTCGTTTTGCTGCACCAACACCATTGCCAGAGAGATCAAAGCACCCTGACGGACAAAGTCCGTAGGATCCTTCAGCATAGGCTCGAGTAGATCAACGGCCTCATCCAGACCAGTTCCAGCACAAGAGATACCCAGAGCCATTGCCGCACCATATCGCACATGAGGGTTGTATGATTCTGACAGCAGCTCGACCATACGGGGCACGCTCTGGTGCTTCCTGAAGAGAATGAAACCCAAGCTCATCACGGCCACCCGCCGAACATCGTCGTTGACATCGCTAACCGCGACATGTAGCAGCTTTCGGACAGCTTTGTTGCTGCCGCTACCGCAATATGCCAGAGCAATGGCCATGATACCACCGTAACGGAGGGTAGGGTCAGGGTCACCAAGAAGTCCGTTGATCAGCTCATCCGCGGCTTCCTGACGACCGTACATGATCAAAGCCATACCCATGGCCAAGCCGCGCACGATCTTCTCATGCTGAGTATCATGCGCGTATTGGATCATGTCCTCCAAAGCCTTCATGTTACCAGTTCCAAGCATGACAAGACCCATGGCAAGACCCACGGCTTCACCGTTCAGAGCCGAATCTGTGTAGAGAACAGTCTTCAGGTCTTCATAGATTCCCTCATCTCCAGTAGCCATTCCGGCAACACCCAGACCCAAGGCTCCACCGTGCTGAACAACCTCCTCCGTAGCCTTCTTGAAGTGGTCGCGGATCAGATCCACGGCCATGCCTCCATGATTAGCGTAGATCAGACCGAATGCATAGAGCGAACCACCCTGGCTGTAAACAGATCCTGTGCTTCCGACACCTGCGATATGTTCTTTCGGCAGATACGGAGCAAGAAGCTTCTGTCCCTGCGTCAGGTTGCCACGGTGGATCACACCGAGCGCCGCAGTCGCTGTGAACTTGGACCAATTGACGGCTTTACCGAGCCATTCCAAGTTGTCGCGGAAGAACTTGTCGTGCGTAGTTCCGGCGTGCATGAATGCATTCGAGAGTGTTACAGCAGTGTGGAAAATCGAGTTGCGCGCCTCAAGGCTGTCTCGAATCTTGTTGAGAATCGCGATATCGGCTTTATTACTCCGATAGAGGAATTCAAGATTCAACTGAATTGTCTTAATGCCATCGAGAATGTCACGAATGGCTTGGAAGGCTTTGCGCGCATCATCTGAGAGCTTCACCTGTCCAGCACTGCTGCCCAGGGATCTAGATTCCTGAAGCAATGGATCGGATTCCTTCGCGTTTTCTCCCTCCTCTTCCGTGCTTTGTTCCTTTCCCGATTCACTTGTCTCTGGTACGAGCTCTGCAATCTCTTGGCGTACCTTCTTGAGGAACTCTTGTGTGCTGTTATCGTAGAGGTCGAAGGAGATCTGATAGGCGACGGCAAGGGACCTGGGATCGCCCTTTTCCACGAGCTGCCGCAGAATGGCCGATGCCATCGAGTGTTCATTCAGGTAGACCACACACTTTGCGATCGAGAAGTAGTCAGGCGATGGGATCTCGTTCAGAAGTTCAAGAATGAGCTTCAGGATTTCGTTGCGAAAAGCCCGCTCCTGGACAATACTCATGCAGATGTCCAGAACATATTCCATAAGCTCTTCACCTCTCCTCGAGGACTCGCCGTTGAGTTTCTTCTCATCCTCGCTAGCCCGCAGGAGCGCTCGGCGGAGTACATCCAAGTTTTTGGCTTCAATCGCAACTCCAACGACCTGGCGGTAGCGCTTTTGACGGAAACACTGTTCAAATAGTCTCTCGATGACAGCCTGTAGTTGGCCTTGAACACCTCTCTTCAAGACAAGAGGGGTCTCGGTCTGTTGTACGCTAGCATCATCGCCACCGGGATAGGAAGCATCCACGCCGGGCACTTCCTGTCGAGAGAGGAGGGATTTGGAAGGTAGAGCAGACTGCGAGAATGGCGTGATTGGAGAAGTCAGACTGGCAGAAGTGCTCGTGGCGCCGTTATTGGAGCTGGGAAATGCGGTGTTGAGATTTGCAGGCTGATCGCCCGCCGTAGCCTTATGAGACGCAGAAAGAGTGATAAAGGTGTCGACGCATTTAGCTGGTGAAGAGATATTAATGTTAGGGTGATCAATGACGAGCAGTGAGCATGAAAACAAATAGAATCTTGGGTACTATACCGATTATCGTCTCCTCGAACTCGCCACCATTATCTAAGTTGAACAGCTTTCCTGCTCCTAGAGCAAATACCATACTCTCATTGTACTCTTGAAGGTGGTAGTAGACCTTGGCGGCGACCAAGGCGGCGAGCTCTCGCTCCGGAAACGTCTCATCTTCGTAGAGCGCCTCTCTATAGGAATACTGTTAGCAAAGTTTGCTCAATCCATACATCGACATAAAGCTCCAGAAAGAGTATGATAAGAGCTAAATATAGTGATGCGAGCTAAGAATATGCCTTACATTTGCGGAATAGCATCGACGATCTCTGTCCACAGAGTGTCCACTTCGGCATCCAGAGTCTTCAAGGCGAAGACCTTCAGCTCTGGATCAGGCTCCGAGAGGAAGCCGACCAGGCCTGCAGCTGATGACAGCCCAACCATTTCCAAAAGCCGTTCGTTGCGATGATTATTATACTATCTTGCTATAGACAAGGGCGTCGACGAAGCGGCGATGGGGCGACTGCCGACGGCGGTAGCTTGCGTGTGATAGAGGCACGTCCCAGTAGCGATGGTGACGTGAAAGGAACTGTGAGAAAACCGAAGGGAATGCGTATGAAAGAAAAAGTGAAGAGAAGTAGTCCGAGGGGTTGAGATGGACCTTGCTCGAGTTGTCCAGTTTCAGGCGCAAGCAGCACACGTCAACGGCGAAGCTGGCGGATGGCTTCCTTGGTTCCTGCAGAGACCCCTACTGACTGTCACGTGACATTATGAAAGCTTCCTTGCGAGAGGAATCGAAGCTCTCCCTATTTCCAGATGTCCTTATATAATGTGAGTAGATAAATAAAACAGTTTGTGAGTTAGAAATGTTATCAGATCTTACTTCACTCAGAATGCTCAAGTAGGTTAGGCTATATAAGGAGCGAAGATTGAAGTTGAACAGCTCAAGAGAGCTATGTTTAGCTCCGGTATGATGACTAATCTATTATATAATAACGTTACTCCATTCCTCGCGGAACCTCCCAATCACAAGCTTCAGATGCTCCTGAGCATGTGCGAGATCACATCACAAGCGACTAAACAATTGCCTGCGATGTGACCACTACGGCATGACCACCATAACGCCATTTCATTAATGAGTCTTGTGATGATTGTGTAATGAATTGCTTTTCTGAATAGCCTTTATCATTGTTGTTACTGAACTAGACCTGCCCAGTTATTAACGCATTCTCACCGAGTTCGCTCAGATGTCGATCCTACTTCCACGCAGAGATAGGCAGTTAAAGCCGTTGCCAGTGGAAGCTTCTATTCACAGCCATGATCCCCTGCTATACATTGAGCGTCAGACAAAGGATCTTCAGCGGAATCTGCAGACTCTCCTCGATGCCCAAAGCGAAGGTCTCCTTGCGGTTCTATCGGGCTCCCGTCAGAACGATGTCTTCTCCACCGACACCTCGACCCCAGATCCCTCTGTTGCTGGCAGCTCCAGAGCTCCTACCGTGCCTGTTAGACAACCCGCACAGAAGAAGATCGGACTTCGTGCCGCGAGGAGAGGGATTCTAAAGTTGATGCAGGAGCTCTTGACCCTCAAGAAGGAAGAACAGCGGATACTTACAGTCCAGTCGGATGCAAGGAGCGATGCAATGAAACAGGTGGACTCCTTCATGTCGAAGCAGAAAGGCCTGGAAACTACTATATCCACCATTCAAAACGATCACGACGGTCAGAGATGCCATGAGCTCAAAGATGAAGCACGAAGGTTAGAAAATGAAATTAGTGAGCTAGAGATCAGACTGTATGAGATGAAGGCGAGACATCGGACCGTCGTGAACGAAATTGCCCAGGTCGAGAACTCTGTTGAAGCTAAACTTTCGTCCTATAAGGCGTCCTTATCGCTGCTCGAGTCGGAGGTTCGTAAATATCTTCGACATCCTCCCCTAACGCCGCTTTCCGTTGACGCACCATTTTACTCCCTGAACCCAAAGCGAAGAACGCTAGAGATGGCGAGAGAACACTGGGAATTGGAACAGAGTGAGCTTAACAGGAGAAAGGGAGGTGTCCATTCGGAAATTGATGCATTAAAAGAGGGAAGTCCGGTGTGGCAGGATGTTATAAAGGATGTGACCGACTTTGAGAAGAGATTGAGAGAAGAGATGAGTCGTCTTCTCCAGATGCATTCCCAACTCTTGGAACCGCAGGACTCTTTGGGGGAAAACTCTGGAGAAAGGGCCAAAGCTATTCTCAAGGATATGGAAGATACAACGAACCGTATCGAAGAGAAGCTTGAGCTTGCTGAAGAGAAAGACTGGAAGTTGCTTGTCTGCTGCATTGGCGCTGAATTGGAGGCGCTTAGAGAAGGAAAAGCCATGTTGCTGGATCTCTTCAACCTGTCTTCGGACAGTTTTCGAACAGCACCTGAAGGTGAGCCGACAGAAGCGAAACAAGATGAGGACCACGAGATGCAGAAGAGTTACCATGATGATCCGCACAATGACCCTCTTGGTATGGACCACCCTGAACCCCCAGCTGATCTGTTGAGGGACACATCGCCTTCGAATGGAGCTGTTACGAGATCAGAGGATGAAGACGATGAGCCGGATCCAGCGTGGCTACTGTCTGATTCTTAGGCCCCAATAGAATTGTATAATAGAACATGATATCCGTTAATGCATCGATAGATATGATATTCAGGAACCATGACTGGAGCTGAGAACTTTACTTGGCTTTTGAATAACATACTTGGCCATCGAATGAATTTATAATTTCGAGGCTCGACTTCCGTCTGGATGGGTAAGATATAGAATCTGTCACGACACATAAGTTGGATAAGTACCCTTCCCGCCAATGAAATCAAGCAGCCCGCAAACGCGACCGCCAACTGGACGCGGAGAGCTTTTAATCCTTGACTCTACACAACCACACACGCAGCGGGCTAGGCCGAGCCACATCAGCATCTCCAACCTATAACTAAAATCAAGTAATGCAATCTATTTAGTAGAACGGGGGAGGAACGGTCCCCGGCACCTCGTCCTTGCTATGGGCCTTCCGCCATCACCGACGTTCTCATTCAAGATCCCTTCCATCCACGATGGGACGCAGCTCTCATGTCGATTATATCTTCCGCGACAACTGCACCAACCAGAGACCGCTGCAAGTCGGCGGAAAAGAGGCGCGATTGTTGCTCATCCATATGCACCTCTTGGTGGCTGCTACGATGATCCAGTCGTGAGTATTGTCGGCGGGGAGCTTTTGGAGAGTGGATACGTCGTGGGGACGTTCAACTTTCGGTTTAGTGACCCTTTTCTTTTATTTTCTTTTTTCCCTCTCATTCAGTGTAAGAGAGGACATTGGTGCTGATATTGTATTGTGTTAGCGGAGCTGGTGATTCAGAAGGGAAAACAAGCTGGACGGCGAAACCTGAGCTAGCAGATTATGTGTCCTTCTATGGTTTCATGCTCTATTTCTTGAAAGCGCTGAAGACTGGAGCGAGTTCATCGCAGAGACAGAGGCTTGATCGGCCTCAGACCTCTTCTATTGATATTGGAGAGGATGAATCCAGAAAGACACCTGTAACGTTGGATATCATCCTGAGTGGCTACTCTTACGGATCAATGATCGCTTCTCATGTTCCGACCGTTGCCACCGTTCTGAAGCTCTTTCAGGACGCCCCCAAAGACTCATTTGCTGCTGCTGCTCGCTCTAGAGCAGAACAGTGCTCTGCTCACTGTAATGACTATTCCCAAGCTGCGCCTCGACCGCAGACACCGGAACTGCCAAGACCGGGTTCAAGTCCGAGATCGCCGCTTCCTTTTGTGCTCGGCCAGAGCCCAGCCTCGCCAAAAGAGAGAAAGTCTAGCTTGGAGGGTGTAAGGCGGAGTATAGACCGGGCAAAACGAAAAATCAGTCTCGGTTCGAGATCCTCGGATGTTGGGTCTCAGGAACCAAAGACGAGCACCATGGAGAAACTCGAAAGCCCAACGCCCAGGATATCTTACCTTCTGGTGTCTCCCATACTGCCTCCTATCAGCCAGTTTCTCACGATGTTTTCCAAAATTTCCTTGAGTTCAAGTGTGAGCTCGGAGACGTCTGCCCAGGGTGCACCTGTCCCGTCGCCGGTGCCAGAACAGCAGCTCTGCGCTCATCCGACGCTGGCCATCTACGGAGACAATGACACCTTTACCCCGGCCCATAAAATTGTGAAGTGGTGTGACAATATAGCTAACAGGACTGGATCTAAATTTCAGCATAGAGAAGTCGAAGATGCTGGGCACTTTTGGCATGAGCATGGGGCTAGAACACAAATGAAGGCCACGATTAGGACATGGCTGGATCATCTACATCGCGATAATGAGAGTTCTGTGGTACTTTGAATATAGACAACCTATATGATATACAGCTCAGTTGTATAAAATACCTTATGTAATCTTCGATCAAAAGAGGCATTTATAGCATAAAGTCTAGTCGCTTTGTGGCGTCAATCACAGCATGTATGTTTCCACAAAGCATGTGAGATATGAATGCCAGTTCTAACCGGGTGGCTATCCCCTTCGACGTAAGTAACGTGGCGGTGCCAGCCACATGCTATATTAATTCCTGGATCCCAGGCACGTTCTTACAGGGATACAGTCGGTACTCAGATCGACTACGTCAATAAGAAATTCAACAAATAACCTGTCTTCCAAGTGGCATGCAAGGGCAGATTTTGTATCTGGGGATCCGGGAGTAGTGTATTCTCAACCACCTTATTTTAATATTGCCTCGAAAAAAGCTGAAACAGAAGCTGCTTCTATCATAGCATATGATAAATAGTTCAAGTATTAGTTTTGCCCCAGGTCATCTGCCCATAGTAAGATATGCGGGGTTTAAGACACACAACAAATCGGGACGCATGGCTAGTAAATCATATGATGGACTCCTAACATCATCAGCTGGAGAGTTATGTAAGACCACATGCAGAAAACCATGGTTCTATCAGATATTGGCATGTCTCCGTCTTATCCTGGAGAAGAGTCGTGTGGACGTGTGGTTCTTCTGAAGCTCTGTGCACCGATCAGCTGGTGACACCAAGAATGCGCCGTGATGCCATTCTGTTTAGTGTCCCCCCGCGCTGGAAGGAGACGGGCCGTGCTAAGTGGCTTCTCCCCGCGGGTGATGCAAGGTTCCAGGTGTTTCTCAGCCTTCTTTCGGTTCCGGATTCATGCCCGGAAGAGCCAAAAGAAGGTTACGAGTTACGGGCCCTCGTGACGTTCGGCAAAATCCTGGGTTAACCCCAGCCAATTTCCCTCATTGCAGATTCACAAGG
The DNA here is from genome assembly GCA_003116535.1 of Paecilomyces niveus. Taxonomy (NCBI): domain Eukaryota; kingdom Fungi; phylum Ascomycota; class Eurotiomycetes; order Eurotiales; family Thermoascaceae; genus Paecilomyces; species Paecilomyces niveus. The sequence goes on along the minus strand of QEIL01000182.1, from coordinate 15,784 downwards.
ACGTCAGGTGAAGATCTCAACAAAGACCTCCTTTTGCTTCGCGTCTTTATCAGTCTCTGTAACTTCGTATGCTCTTTAACTCTCTACTCTCCACTCTACACGCAGTCTGATTCTTGTTTGTTTGTTTTCTCCATGGAATCCAACTAGCCTGAACCCTTGCTCCGTACCTGGGGCTCACCATGTCACTGCTTTGTGACCCGGCTGCAATGCATCCCCAGTGTCACCACAGGACCAAGTTTGAGCACAAGACGCAAACGCAGCCAGGATTGTCGCCCTCTAGTGACCTCCACAAATCAACTTCCATCGCGTCCGTCTCTTCCTTTGTCCGCAATTCCGTAACATGGGCAACGGATACGCTGCAGACATACAAGGATGGACTCTCTAAAGAAGAACGCGAAAGGCGGTCCCAAGTGGAGGATCGGAAGCAGATCCTGTACCTGAGGATGCGCAATGTGAGTGAGATTCAACGAGCTGTGTGGATGTGGTATTTATACTAACACCGTATGATTAACAGGCCGTGTCATATGCGGAATGGCGGAGCTGTGCCTGCGAGCTTGACGAACTCGAGAACAATAATGCCTGGAAGGAGAAAGTCGAGTCTGATGAATACTTCCCGGAGGTGATCCAGGAACGTCTCAAACATTTGGAAGACGCGCGCATCAGTTGCGATGTGCACCGTATGATTTTCCTCGTCCGCACTGCTCTAAGTCGAGACCTGGGAGGCATGAGCAACCCCAATCTCTACAGACATGCGCATATCGGAACAAAGAAGTTGATAGATCGCTATATTGACACTGCGATTGATACGATATCGACACTGGTGGATCTCGCAGGGAAGCGTCGCGACCCGGAGGAGATGAAATACGTACTTGACCAGATTATTGCTGCTCGTCAAGCTTTTGGTAGGAGTGCTTTGCTTCTCTCTGGCGGCGCAACGTTTGGTATGAACCATATTGGTGTCCTCAAGGCACTATGGGAGGCGAAGCTGCTACCGCGCATTATCTCGGGAGCGTCCGCAGGCAGCATAGTCTGTTCTGTCTTCTGCGCGCGTACCGATGATGAAATGCCGGAGCTCCTGAAAAGCTTTCCATACGGAGATTTCGCGGTTTTCGAGGGCGAAGGACGGGAGGAGAATATCCTACAGAAGACAGCTAGATTCCTAAAGCACGGGTCTTTCCTGGATATCACACACCTCGCCAGAGCTATGAGAGTTTGGCTAGGAGATATAACGTTTCAGGAGTCGTACAACCGGACCAGAAGAATACTCAACATATGTGTCTCCAGCGCTGGTATCTACGAGCTTCCACGGCTGTTGAACTATATTACAGCACCTAATGTGCTCATCTGGTCTGCAGTGTAGGTCTACTCACGCCTCTACTTGTATCAAGAAACCGTTCGCTGACAAAAACTCAGTGCTGTCTCCTGTTCTGTACCAATGGTGTTCACGCCGTTTGTTCTGATGGAAAAGGACCCCCTTACGGGAGAGGCTGTGCCATGGAATGATCTCCATCGGCAATATATCGATGGGTCCGTCGACGGAGACCTGCCCATGGCTCGTTTGTCTGAAATGTTTAACGTCAACCATTTCATCGTATCCCAAGTGAATCCTCATGTGGTGCCATTCCTTCCCAGAGACGAGGGGCCCATCAGTGATCATAGCAGACAGGCATCGCCCAGTTCTCATTGGCTGCAGACGGCCACAAATCTTGCAACAGAAGAAGTCCTCCACCGTATGAATGTCTTGTCTGAGCTTGGAATATTTTCGAATTCTTTGACGAAAGCGAGCTCCATTTTGAGTCAAAAATATTTTGGAGATATCAACATATTTCCCGAGATACCATACTCAAATTTCTCTCTGGTCCTCAAAAACCCCACTACTGAATTTATGCTGAAGGCATGTCATAGCGGCGAGCGTGCAACTTGGCCAAAGTTGGCACGTATTCGGAATCATCTTGCGATCGAACTTGCGCTAGATCGAGCAGTTCAGGCCATGCGGGCAATGGTTGCTCTCAGTCCGTTGCAGGCGAACCTGAGGTCCCACCTTTATGTTCGTTCTGGAGAGTCTTTTGACAGCAGCACGGCACGCTTTGCTCATCGACGGCGGAGCTCTTACAGCCATGAATCAGACAGATCCAGATACAATCGGAACCAGTCTAGCCGTCGCCCCGTGCACCAATTGCGCAAGGCGCGCAGTTCGTATTCTGTGGATCATGGTCCACCCGGCAGATTTCTAAATGGGGCAATCACGCTAGAGCAAGCTGAGGAGTATTTGGTCGAAGGATATGAAAAAGAAATCAAATCACAACGACCTCGAAACAATTATTTCCTGCATAAGCTCGACATGGAAGATGATTCAGACATGTCGTCCCCACAAAGACCTGCTCTTCCCAGCCACAGCGCATCCTGGGGACCGTCAGCATACGAGCGATCCCCTTCCCTGTCTGATGAACAGACTCCGCTACAGTATCGGCGGTCTCCTTCGACCGGTAGCATCAAGCAGCTTAGCGGACCGTCAACGCCGCGTTCTTTGAAAGTGCCAAGTCCTGGAGAGTCGTCGCCTAATTCCCCCGGTTCATTCATAATGACGCCTGTCCTGAGCAGCTTTCTGGAAAGGCTGCAACAATAATAATAATCAGGAAAAAAAAAAAAAGGCAGACAGCTCTCGATTTTCATCGGAGCTCTGCACGACATCAAGAACCCTGTTTACGACGAATAATTTGCCTACCTTTCTACGGTTATTTCCCTGTCTTATTACCCAAAAAGTTTGCACCACTACGTCCATGCATATTACAGACTCCATGAACATATTACGGCGTGATTCGGGATTTATCTTGGTTATCACATAATCGTACCTTTCTCTTTCCTTCCAACCAGCATGCATGAGCTGATAGAAGATCTGATGACAAGGAGTTTGGGGGGCCTGTCATGTAACTGTTGTGACTGATTGATATGGCCCGGTTTGTCCCTTCTAGGCGGGTTCGGTTGTTGCTTAGATACCATCGATGCAGATAGGACTTAGACTTGCGAGTAATTGATACCAATTGTGATTTTGAATGCTTTCTCGTTTTGCGAAATTCTAAGTTCACGAGTAGTAGTCTGTCATGAAGGAGTCCAAATCGCGTCCAGTGCATGTTGGTCTTCCGTGTGAAACACAATAATGCCCGCGAGGACATCGTAGCGCTTACTTCCACCATTCAATGTAACGCCTCTTTGAACCGTCTGGGTCTCCACCTAATGATACCATACACCCTGTGCATGTGCTAATTAATATTAGAATACTATACCTACTAGGTACCAAAGCACTCTGCAGTATCTCCCTAGAACGGCGTTGTACATATTTGGTAGCGTAGACAGCGAGAGAACCTCTCTGTACCCCGCCCCTAAAGTTAGAAACCAACTTTCGGGGAACCGGATCGTTTCAAACCCTTGAAGTCGCAGGACAGCAGACCCAGCACGGCGCTTCCAGATAAACCCTGCAATAATGGTTCGCCGGATCGAACGTATCCTGATCCCCGATCGCAAAAGTTCAACTAAAGTAGGTCGGGACCCTCAACTGGAGACGACATGAGGTCGGGCGCTTCAAAGCACCAATGGACGCGTGAGGATCAGGGATCGCGATTGCACGCGAGCGTGGCACTACGATTATCTTGTCTCGTGCTCGTGCTGTGAGATTCTTAATTAGGATCGAACTGGCGGGGACCAAGTTCACTGGCTACGCCAATCGAGATGTGGTTAATTACTCTAACCGCCAGGACCTTTTGGTGTCTCCACTGGACGAAGTCTGGTGAACGGATGTGTTGTTTCGTTTCCTGTCCCTCGAGGGATCTAGATCGACTTGCGCCAGGATGTCAGCGGCGCTGAGGATCGATCTTGATCGGCATTAACCGTTAGTGTAGGACTCGAGGAGACGTGGTTCGTCAGCTGCGTGTACTTTATTTGATACTATGTTTGTCTGGTCTGCTGATGGTGTGTTGCATTCAGGTGGGTGCTGTTTTCGATTGATTTTGGATAGATTGGAATCTTAAATATCTACTGTTTCCGATCCTACGTCGATAGGTGGTGGTTCGAAATACCAGCCTTTGGGGAAGTGGTAGCGTACATATTTCTCTCCTCTTTTCTTTGGTCTTTTAATTTCTCTTGCACAATCATGGAATAGAACTAGCAAGGGGTTTCGGTCCTTTTGCCATTCATCTCGCTGTAGAGTGCTATGAACTGCAGTCCCCTGTCCGGCGTCTATGCTGTCAAGGTTACTGTGTTGTCAAATTTGGACGATTAAGCGCCCACCTGTCTAGACATCTTGACTGATTCTCTGTGTCGTGCTTCTCGAATTCTGTACTTTTGTCATTTTGCCAAGTGATAAAAGCCATCGTGGTGTATTGGTGTGAATGTTGGTATCCACCTTCGAACGAACATCACGTTCGTACCACATCATCCTATCGGGAAATTATCTACTTTTTCTACCCATCTCAATTCCTACCATTCAAACATCAACATCATGGCTAGCATCATCAATGTCTTTCGAAAGGAAAAGCCGCGGAGATCCCCTCTGCATGCAAGATGGGGGGACGTTGGCATTACCGCTCCGACAGAAGGCTCATGGAGCCAATTCGACAACCCCCACAAGGCAAGACGAGAGAGAGCTGGCTATGGGCCAGGCTTTGTTCCAGATTGCAATGACGACGATGACTGCAGCCTGATCGATCCTCCCTCTTCGAAGAAGTCGGCAACGAAACGCCAAGAATTCTCCATCCCGAAGTCGAGCCCTCTGTCTCGTATGCGCAGCATCGCAAAGCGCAAAGACCAGAAGATGAACGAAAGCAGTGAGCAGAACAAGGCTCGCTTTTCTTATAAGCCTATTGTTCCCGACTACATGGAAACTCTATCCGTGGGATCCCACGAGACCCCTTCCGTTCTATACAAGCCAGCCGGAAACGTGTGTTTTGAAGAGCTGGCGGTGCTACACTATGGTCCGAGATCAACAGGATCGCAGCCCACTGTGCAGCATATGTCGAGACATTTGCGGCCGCGAGCACCCTGGGATTTTGTCGAAGATGACGATGACATGTCGATCAGTACTCGTTCGTCTTCGCCAGTCAGTCAAACACAAACACTTCCATATCGCCAACGGCCACAGCGCGAAGCTTCTGACAAGAAGAAGAAGTATCGCAAATCTTTGGCCCCGAAGCCTGTCACGATGGCTATGGTTGCTGATGCGGAAGACCTATACGGATAATGGAATCTAGTATCAAGAGGGTTGCACACTACAGAATGAGCATCTTTTTTTTCCCTTTTTTCTTTGTTCTTAGCTGTTCATCTCGCATTCAAGGTCCCAGCACTTGAGCGAGAGGGAAGATTTACCATTGTTGTCATTTCTTGGAGTTTGCTGTCTTGGGTTGTCAATAATGCTTCGCGATCGTTGTAAATGAGTCCTATGTCTGAACTTGTCTCGTCCTTTTTTGCCTGTCAGCGGTTCCATTGCTCTTATAGAAATATATGATGTATCAGCTATAAATCACCAGCAATGAATGATCGCGTCGGATCTCTCGGTGCTGCTCCCGTAAACACTGGGCCTATCTGCTTAGTACGAAGTGAACCCATCCTATTTAGTCTCTCCACCACGTCAGTTCATGGTCAAAATGAACAGGAAACCTCGTAAGGGCAGAACATATTCCCTGGCCCTGAAAAACTGGAGCTCTGATAACATTCAAGAGAAGCAGAGTGTCATTGGCGGGATGGTAGCGGAGAAGATCGCGAACAGACTCATCCAGGGCGCAATTTCCCGGTGCGGCTTTCTCCGGACCCATCTCACCAGTGACGGCATACCAACGTCGAAGGCATCTTGATCCAACAGTAACAACTCCAGATCGACTACGCAATGGCCGGGCTACTATTATATCTTTTAGATTTCCCATTTCGTGAGCCTTGTAAATTGGGAGAATTGGGTCTTTCTCTGTTATCTCGGGGTCAATGAGCAAAATAATAAACACGCCATCATGGCCACTGAGTCTGTTATCCAGCTGAAATGTACCTGCAAGGTAAGAATCTATTCATGATTCGCTAAGTCTCTCTATTTTTTTTTTTTTTTTTTTTTCAAAAAAAAAAAAAAAATGAAAAAAGAAAAATAGAGGCGAAGAGTATAATAAACTGACAGCTTTTACATCCAGCATGATCAATGGGGAAAGAAAGGAAGCGACTCTATGGCCGCGCGCTTCTGGTCGAAGACCCCTCTTACAAAAGACAAAGTGCATGAATCACAGCGGTATTCAGAGGTCTGTACTACTATATTAAAAATGTAGTAAATTACTTTTTTAAAGCTTACAAAAAAACCAGATGTGGATGGGAACATATCCCTCCACTCCTAGCTACATTCTCTCGACGGGCGAACCATTGGAGGGATATTTAAAAAAGCATCCTATGCTTATAGGAAAGAATGCAGAGGACAAATGGGGTTGCGACCTACCATTTCTACCAAAGGTGTGATCTAGAAAATGGAATTTCTCTGCTACTTCATCTTGCCGTTTGGCATATTTGGAAGCAAGAAGATGCTAATGGATTGTATTAGATTCTCTCCATGTGTAAAGCTCTTCCGCTGCAGATTCATCCCAATAAGGCCCTTGCGGAAAAGCTTCATGCTAAGGAGCCGAACAAGTTCACCGATCCGAATCACAAGCCAGAGATCGCGATCGCATTGGGCAAATTTGAGCTATTCGCAGGATTTAAGCCCTTGCACGACATCCAGGCTCTGTTCCGTTTGCAACCCCTTGTGCATTTTGTGCCTAGCAACCAGGGAAATTTTACTGATGAGACTCTTCGAGAAATTTGTCGCAACCTACTGATGGCCAAGGATGACGCTGTCGCGAAGACCATCGAGGAACTCAAGAAGTTGCCCGAATCGGCATTTGGCAAGGATGCTGGAATTCCGGCGATGCTAGATCGTCTCTGCGAGCAGTATACCGAGTTTGACAATGGGAACCTTGTCGCAGTGCTGTTGATGAACTATCTTGTTCTGAACGCGGGAGATGCAGTCTATATTCCCGCAGACGGTATCCACGCCTATTTGTCGGGAGACATTATGGAATGTATGGCTCGCTCTGACAATGTGCTGAACACTGGATTTTGCCCCCGTGTCGAGCGTGACAGCGTCGATCTCTTCACCCAGGCATTGACTTTCACGCCGCATGACGCACAATCGGTCATTCTGCCATCGATCCCAAGCGCTAAGGGTGAACGTGGAAAAACACGCGAATATTCGCCGCCGATTAGCGAGTTCAAAGTGATGGTAACAGATCTGAAAGCCGGGGAGAAGGAACTTGTAAGAGCTGTCATGGGGCCCAGTATTCAGGTGGTCACAAAAGGTTCTGGACGATTGCATATGAAGACCAAGACTTGTCCTTTCAAAGAGGGTGTCGTGTTCTTCATTGGGCAAGATACTCCTGTCGAGATTGTGGCAGAAGAAGATGTGCAAATCTATCGTCCTTATGCAGAGTAAAAGCCTGGAAGCGATGTTGTTCCAAAGCAGTTTGGCCGTTATGCTTAATTCCGGGGGCGGGGGGTTTGGCAGTTAGAATGCTAAAATAGAATGCTATTGATCAAAATCACGAATGACAGACTGTTTTCTCCACGATACCTGCTCTGAACGTCAGAAACGCAAGTGGCACAGTAACTTGAAAACTAGGATGTCAAGATACAGAATCATAGACTACCCCACTCGCAGTGATGTTATCAACAATATGAATAACAAAGCGCATACGCGGCTATAAAGACCATTCGGAAGCATCCCACTAATGTTGGAGAGAAACGTGGCCGTCATTACTATAGGCAGAGATTTCTACGGCACAGCGCCTCCTGTGCCTGCCCAAAAACATTCTTGAATATGCTTTTATCACCTTTCTCCGACAGGCTTTCATATATGCGCCTCATAACTCACAGAATCCATCATGGGCTCATGCTCAGTGCTAGAGGTAGCCCATGTGAACTGCCAGAATGCGAAACACCATCTCATTTCTAACAATCATCGATGAAGCTCTCAAGCAAGCCTCAGCGCGTCTTGAAACCCCGCATCCGTTTCATCTCTTCTTGTCAGCTGTCTTTGGTTGGTATCGATTCGGGATCGCCGTCGGTGGGGGGTTATCATGGCCATCTCTCTGCTCGGTTTCATTTGCCCATCCAGCAGCACTGCATGCCAAAATAGAATTGTGTGATGGCGCTAACTCGAGCTAATTTCCCTTGCGACCAACACCTGCCTTGATAGATCTAAGCCGCGATTCTCGAACGGGAACCAACAGCATCCCACGTTCTCTTACTGGACATAAGCTGGGGTCTGCTAGGAAGGAAGTAGGCGCCGGCGCCGGGAACGATCGTATTCTTAGTTCCTACTGGATAACGCCGATGGTCTTCAGCCAGTCAAGTTTCCCGTAAGATGTTATGCTGATAATTAGCGCCTTGGTGCACTCTGCTAGACAAGGACAATGTTGGTTGTGTGCTATTTTGGTACCGAATCTAACATATGCTTTTTTTCGCAGGCTAATGTAGTACATGTGAGTCGGAATTCTGAAAATAATACTGGTCTGAAACGTCTAGTCATGACATCGAATCCTGAAATATATCTTCTTAATAGGCAGGTTTCCTGTCCGTGTCACAGATTATCACTCTACATTAGGTCCTTTTTGGGTTGTGCAAATTCACATCCATCACGACCTGTGCGGCCGTGTGCCCTGGAAGGAGTTGATCTCTTTTATAGAGCGAGGATTGATTTGGTTATGGTGTTTTTGTTTGCGTTCTTTCATTCTTCACTCATCCGGTGCTCGTCGACTCTATACTGTTCAAATTTCTGTCCTCTCCACTCCATTCTTTTTTAGTTCTACGAATTTGACGACAAAGTAATCATGCTTTACAGCCCTCTACGACAATTCACAATTTTTATTCTGTTTCTTGTCTCGAGGCAAGTAACAGCACTATCGATACAAACCCTGCTGTATGGACGCTCATTACGGAAAGCGATCTTCACGCGCGACGATAGTTTGATTTCGGGAGATAATGGTTCAAGCGGAAACCTAGAAGGAGTGTCGGGAAGTTCAGACGGTGGCATCGACGCAGCGACTCGCGATCAGATAATAATCGGAGTAGTGGTGGCAATCGTAGCGCTTATTTCAAGTAAGAGCGACAAGCTATCTATTTTACCTTGTGTCCCCGTATGCTGATCTTCTCATAGTTTCAGCGGCTGGTGTGATCTTCATCAGGAAAAAGAGACGATGGGACGCCATCGAGAGGAACCATGAGCGAGCGCTAGAGTACTATATCCCTCCTGCCTATCGATATCGCGAACACCCTATACTAGCCCGGGCGTCGCCGTATGATATGGAAGCAAGCTTCACACCTCCACCCGCGTACCCCGGTCTACCAGCTTACGATCCCTCTACGTATCGAAATCGACATCCTACACCTATGGGAAATTATAATAGCCACGCAGGAAGTGGGCAAGAGGGCCGTTCGAATCATAGCCTATCCTCGCATCTATCATTTACATACCAACCGGCTATTTCCCTGTCTAGCGAGTACAACTCGCATATTAGGCCGGTGCATCCTCCACAGTCGCATGCACGCGCTCCAAGCGCGTATATTGCAGATCTTCCGCGGCGTACCTCCAGCTTGAATGTCAATAGAGTAGAAAGTCGATCAGATGCCGTGCCAATGACAAGCATACAGGGCCCTCGAAAACCGAAACCGGTGCTGCCTAAGCTCATCACGAACCTATGATTGATTTGGATATTACTGCTTTGACTATTGCAATTAGCAAGGATTAGATGGGCCTCCTGCTAGCCTAGTGCCTTTCCTGGTTCTAGAGGCTGGAATCATCCGTCCACTACTCAGGCGGGAGATCTACGGTTCTTTCAAACGCTTGAATCGGCTAGATGCGTCGGGTATCCCTGTATGCCTCATGCTATTGGCGGTATCTTCTTGTGATGATCATGAAGACTACGTTTGGCGACCCGACAACATGATAATGAGGTATCCTTAGGGGTCTCATGTCTCAGGGCCGAGTGCCCAAGGGGAACTTGTGGACGAATCATTCATGACTCGTGATCCGTGATTTGGAATCGTGTTTATCATCGGGTTACTCCCGAGGTGACGGTAAGCTAGCAATGGCGTATGGAGTTTCTGATGTTGGTCTTTGGGGGATGAGCTTCTTTTCTTCACTTCTAGCCCTCCAGGTATATGTGAAGGATGCTCGGGGTTTTTGTGTTGATCCAAAATGATCAGGTTGGTTTCACAGTCTGTGCTTATCTTCAGATGGCAGCCAAATATCTGCGGGTCCTGCCTTCAGGAGAGTTAAAGCAGACGAAGGAGCGAGTTTCTTCTACACGGATATTTTCAATATATGTGAGAGCTCATACGGGTTATACTGGGAACACAGGATGAATCACCTATATTTCTGACTATTTTCATCAACGAGAATCCAGCATGTCTTATCATTTGATGCTTCTTTCCACGCACCACCATATAGCTTGCAAAGTGTTTTCACCCAATTTTGGGAAGGACTCGTGGCCCACACAGACTCAGAGCAAAAGTACGATATGGCACATCGATGACGCATACCGCCACAACGATTAGTCAATCTCCCATCTCCAATAAACGATTCTTGGATAATAAAACAGTTTTGACTTGCCGGGATGCATAAACTAGCTTCTTTTCCATTTCCTGGGTCATTTCGGCATTATACAATGTTGGATGGAAGAATACTGCATGTCTAAACTGTCTTTACCAATCTTCAAATTATGCTTCTTCATGGATTATTCCTTAGATTACTGTCTCTTTGTAGAGCTGTACATCGCATGAATGGTCGAGCGAACGAACTATGACTGAGGCGACGTGCCAAACCATGCCGACTCTAGGTACACAAGTAGACTACAGGTGTTACATTTGAAGTCAACCTGTACTATGAAACTCAAGCCCGCTTGAACTCGAATAGATGCCATGACATATCACTCTACATATCCTCCTGATACGATGTCCAGATGAGCTCCCGCACAGAGAAATATCGCGCGGCAGTCCATCCCTTGTAACTTCACCTCCCACTTTTCAGCATCGTCTCATGTTGATTCATTTCTCTATACATGTACCATCGATGCCGAACTTCTTCATCTCTATGGGAAAGGGGGTTATCATCCTATTGCCTTAGGAGATCAATTGAAAGATGGAAGATACAAGGTCCTGCATAAATTAGGCTGGGCCGGGTACTCGACAGTTTGGGCTGCAAGGGATCAAACGTTGTAATGTACTTACAAGCGTACTTCCTAGACAAATGGAACTGACCCTCTTCCAGAGCAAAAGATTTTTGTGACTGTTAAGGTTTGTCTTTCGGAAAGACGACAAGATGCGGAAATTCGAGAACTCCAAGTTCTGAAGGAATTAGCATCTACTCACCCAGACTCCGAATATGTCCTGCGTATTCTTGACGATTTCGATGAGGAGGCCCAAATGGGATCCATGAATGCCTTGTATTGGAGCTTCTAGGGCCAAGTGTTCCAGACGCCATCGATGTGCACTTTTCTGATGGGAGACCTCCTGGAAAGCACGCTAAGAGTATTGCGAAGCAAGCTCTTTTGGGACTCGACACTCTGCACCAGCAGAAAAGGACATGGAGGGAGGTCGTGCCAATCGCCATTGACTCTCGGAAGTGGTGATTCTGATCTGACTTACGATAGACCTCCACACTCGGCAACCTTTTTTTTTTACTTAGCTTGTATGGACCACGTTTCTGAAAAGGAGTTTATTGAGATGCTAGGGATGCCAGAGATCGGGCATGTTCAGAGAAAGGATGGCAAAGCTCTAGAGCCTGGTATGCCAGAGTGTATTATCAGGCCTGCCTAATATCGAAGACGTTCTTTCTCGCTGTACAATGCCATCAAGATTACCGACTTTGGGGAACCGTTTTTGGCACCCACTCCACCCGAAACACTTCATACGCCATTGCCGGTTCGGGCTCCTGAAACTATATTCGGAGACAGCCTCGATTATCGTGTAGACATTTGGAGCATGGGATATATAGTAGGTCGAATCACCCCGGCGTGAGAGTCACTTGAGACGAACCTGAATGTTCATAGCTCTTTGAACTTTTCGTCGGTCAACCTCCCTTCGATAGTTTCTTAATAACTCCCGAGATCCTTGTCAGTCAAATACGAGAGATGGAGAGTGATGAACTGTCTGAGAGGTTGCAAGAGTCGTGGAAAGCCATGACTAACAAAATCAACGTAGAAAGCTCGGGCATCGCATTGCAGGAATGGCTAGAGGAGATGTATTTTGATGGTGAGTGAGGGGAAGACTTGATAAGGGAAGATATAGTTAAGCTAGGATAAACCGTTGGGAGGTTGTTGCGGTTTGAGCCATCCAATAGAGCGTCAGCAAGGAAAATCTTGAGCAATCCGTGGTTCAGAGAGTAGATAAACGAAAGTTACTAAATGTATGTGTGCAACGTTCATAGAGAGGGAATCGTGTATCGTCGTCAACTTGAGACATGGAATAAGTACACAACGAGTACTCCCACCCCGTTATGCGATGTTCCATGCAAAGAAACCGTCAAGAACCAGGATGTTTAGGAGATCAGCGATATATGGAGTCATTCCTTTCAAATTAGGATTAAGGGAATAGTTCGAAGATGTAACCAACGGACTTCAGACGAAAATAGCTGCTGTTCCATATTCATATTGTTTCTTGTCGATCGCAGCGTTAGAAGTTCAACTAGCGCATGACAGTTGTGTAGTAAGTGTTCGAGGAGTTTCATATCCTTGTCTTTTCAAGCATCGGTCTGTGCTCAGGTGGTTACCTATGGTTGATCTTGCTTGTAATACATCGTGCCCTCGATTCCCAGAACTCCTGTCCTCTGTCCTCTGTTGTTATTACTTTGTTGCAGACGAAACACTTCAATATATGAAGCCCTATTTCTGCCTGACCGTGTTAGTGGATAGTCCTCTCGTAGGCGTTAATTACGGCTCGGCGAAGTAGCATGGCATACAAATGTGAATGGCTAGGCCCCTTGTAGAGACGATAGACTGCGGCGGCTACTCACAGATGCCTAAAATCATGTTACGACTATTTAGGATTGATTTAGCTATTGGCCTCGGCCCACAACGGCGCAAACAATGCAGCCTAGAAAATTGCGTAATAGCCGGCTGTTTTAAGTGTCCATGCTGCTGTGCCGCAAACTGCGTGGACTTAGCGAATGCCCATCTCTGCCAACCCTCCCCGGCCTAAACCAGACCTCTCAGCTGGCGATTAGAGAATCCATTGATTGGCTTCTATCACTTCATCCGCATCGGTCCGCGTTTGGCCAATACAACTCAGCCTCTCAGCTAACTATGCGGCGGCGTTCGATGGGTCGAACAAACCCCAGGCAGGTGTGCACAGGTCGCTTATCTCACATGGCTTAGCTCGACTGCTAACACCAAACCTTGTACGTGGTGAGCTACCGCTGCTTGAAATGCCGCTTCTTGAGCCGGAGGAGTATAGCTTCCAACATTTGCAAACGGAGCGCCATTCTGTATGGTGGAGCACGGACAAACAGCTTGTGAGTCCTTTAGATGGTCTTGCGTAGTCAACGGACCAGGCGGAATCTAGTCACCTAGGAGCTATATTCCATTGGTCATGAATAGATACTCGAGGATGCCAAAAATTACTTTACCTGCTGCACGTCAACAGTCATGGGTATTGCTTTTTGCACTACCAAACGGCCCACCTTCGGCGGACACGGTTCTGCGAACATCCCGGTTAAAATGCCATCTGACAGGCCTTGATGTGGGAAAAGAGCAATCGATAATCTTGTTTGAGTCTGTTTCCCACAGTCTCAATTGGCCCTCCATGCTGTGAACATGTATGGATTTTCACCCAGGGTTGAAAGGTTCTTTGTCCTAAAAGAGAGCCATTTTGACCACTCTGGACAGGGAATTGACCCTCCGTCTGGTAATGTAGTGGCGATGGTATGTAGGGGGTGTTTGATATGCAACTAACCAGTCAGCACCTGCCGCCTAGGTTTGCTGCTTAATTTAATATGGGGCGGTTCAATAGGACATTGGAGGCCCTTGATTAGGCTTTCTTATAACAAGAGACGCTAGACGCCTAACAAGCTCCATCGTCTCTAGTTAATGTTCTGTTTTTATCCGATCTCCTCCACCTCTTGACTGTTTGTATTACTGCTGGTGCCCACAACCAACGCAACAGTGTTGAATGATTTCCGTTCAGACCCTATCGTCTGGGCCTGGATATGGCGTGAATGTATGCTCAGCCCCTCCTTTCTTACCTGCTTCTTGAAGTGATATAGCTAATTTATATGCCTCTCAATAACAGGTCTCTTCCTGGTCTCATTATTCAATACATATGTTGTGATATTCACGCCATTCATTCGCACCTTCACCATTTAAAATAGTCATCTTTCTGTTTGGCATTCGTTATTCCAAAGCATTCATTTCTCAGGCTCCACTGCTCATCCAAGAAGCCATTACAAAGCGCGACGTATAGCTAAGATTGCAGATAATCTGCATCACCTTCCCTGGTCGCAGATCTGATTCAATATCGCATTCAACAACCAACGCCCCTTGAGACTGAACAAGAACGTGTCACGATGGGCTTCATCAAGAAATTTAGAAAGAAGCATCTCTGTTCCCGCTTTCATTCCAGATTCGGGGACACTTCCATAACAGCACCCGACAATGGCTCCTGGAATCAGCGACCCGCATTAGATACAAATGGGTTTGCTGAGCTGGATGTCTTACCTTCTGCAGACGGTCATTCAATGCCAGAGTACGTCAGTAAATCAAAGAATAGCTCAGGCTCTGATCTGGTTGCCAGACTGTGCTTGCGTGATCCTGGGTTTCAGGAATCTTCATCAGACCTTGGAGCCAGGCCCAGCGAACAGCACCGTGGTAGGCAGAATTATCAATCTCGAGGAAGAGGAGGACCTGATGACGAGCGCCCTGGAGACGAAAGGCATGAGAGAAACCGTGATGAAAGTGGCAGGTCCCGTCCTGAAACAGCAAACGGACACGGATCAAGAGGCTCACGACCCATAACACCAGCCAGACACTTCAGAGAGGAGATCCCACCATCTCAAAATCCAGGCCTGTCAGACCGGACGGCAGTTACCGAGAGGAACTCCCAGTCCGACTCAGCAGAAGCGACGGGATCACCACGGGAAGAAATTCCACATCGCCCACCGCTATCGATCACATCCCGAATGCGGTCTTGCAGTCCCTCGAGCACCTCACAGGAGCCGAGGTCATCATCGAGACAAACGACAGGGTCCTCTGGTGGGACGGTGAGCTCCAACCGTACCAGCCCTGCGATGTCATCGAGCTCCACGCCATCGGTGTATCCTCAAACTCCAGAGCTTACCAAAATTGCTTACAAACCTTTATTTCACAAGAAGCGTTCCCGCCGTGAGAAGCGGGAGATAAGAGCTACACAGGAACTCGTTCCTTCATACGATGAACTTTATTGTTGAGCTTCTTGAACGCTGGTGGGACGACTGATATGTTGGTCATCTTCGACATTTTTCTTTTACAAGGATCGAAAGTCTATATGGCTTCGAGGAGGGAATGATTTATTCTAAGTAACGTAATCAACCACCGAACCGCCCACACCACCGAACCGCCCATTTCTCCGCACCCCCCCATGGATTTTGAAGCTTTTCAACCACCAACGCCATTAAATTAGACTATTTAAAAGATGAAATGTATAGTTATTTACTAGGGCAATTTCGTATTGTATGTCCAACAGTCCCACAGCCACTGCA